>JAJPUD010009775.1:0-11821 GCA_023553655.1 Myrmecobius fasciatus | reverse complement strand
GCTGAAATGGCCAGCTGAAGATTTTGCCCTGGGGCACTTCGGCGAATTAATTTAAGGTGCTGGGCCAGTGGGGGCTAGGACTAAGTCCGAATTACTCCTTAAACAAGGCAAGTTTGCCAGAACACCTGCCTCCAATCAGGGCACAGTGTCCTGAGTGCCTCAGATAAACTCCAGGTGTTTGGAATTTGGAGTTTGGAGTTTGGAGTTTTTTGCTGGTCTGAGCTGAGCTAAGCTGAGTCCCACCCTCACTTCAGGCCTCCACCAGAGTTCTCTGACACCGGAGTCCTCTGTTTACCCCTCTGTCCGAGTTAAACTGACCTGATATAAAGTTCTTCAGAAGTAACTGGAAGCAGTGTCCAAATATTTCTGGATTCGTTGACTTGAAGATCAGTTCAGAGGCTTATTTTATTGTTGATTTGAGAGAAGTTTGGAGGAGGATGCAGAGAGTCACCTTTTCACTCTGCCATCTTGGCTCTGCCCCCCCCCCATTTTTTTGAAAGGCAAATAAACTTCTCTTTGAATGTTGAGCTTGTTATTAAGGTAGAATAAGTTTGCCCTATCTCTGAGTCTTTATGCACTAAGGAAATTAATATTTTAGTTTGAGTTTTCAAAATGATTAATTAGGTGAAATGAAATGCTAAAAATTAATTTCTGTTTCTTTTTATTTAATAAGCAGCAAATATCAGTAATATAAAGTGAAACAAATTTTCAAATTTATGGATTAGGAAGGATACTCATTCTGACAGAAATCTTAGTGCCTGCACATAGCTGAAGCTTATTCCATTAACAAGAGAAAATGATGAAAGTGAACCCTGAACTTGAGCCTGACATCTTCATTATTGATTTACAGTTAACTGTTTTAGAGGGGGAAGGTCAGCCTGCTGAATAAGCAGCTAATGGGACTCTGGAAGAAGGTCATTTGTGTACACTGTAACTTCTCATAATTTTCAGGGCCAAAAATTTTTCAAAGCCAGAACCTGGCATTTTTAGAGAATTATGAGAATGTCAAATAGTTCAAAGTTTTTATTTTGGGGCCTTGGAAAAATAAAAGAATTTGTGATCTGAAATTTCCCCACAAGATTGCTATACCAAGTTTAAACCTGCCTTCCAATAAATATTCTTTCTCAGTGGAGATTAAAGGTAGGGAGTGAATTTCAAGCTAACAAACCTCTTCTTTAAAGCATAAACCTACATTTTCTAAGGATAATAAGATCAAAAGTATTTACCAAAAAAAATCTTAACCAATATACCCCAAATGAGAAAGAAAAAATAACACCTTGAGTGGTGGTAAATTGTTCAGTCTGAGTTCCTAGAGAGCATAGGGAGTTTAATACCCTCTAGCAGGTCCTCAAAACCAAAGCTCAAATAAAGTAAATGGTAAAAATAAATAGGAAAAAAAAAACAAAACTGAATCATTAAGGACCTAAGACATACTACTAGTGCTGCTTCCCTATTCAGTGTAAAATGTTGGTTTATATAGCTTTTCCAGTCCACTTAGAGTGCATGGATAATCAACAATATTCTAAAGCATTTAACTGATACTAGTGAAGGTTTTGCTCTGCCATTCAAGGAAAGCTGAACTTCTCTTAATGGAAGACTTAATGAGTTTATGTGTCATTGGCTTGTTCATCCAAGGAGTAAGTGCCATTGGAAAGTATCCTCCCCTATACTTCATTTCCCTCCTTTCTCTCTTCCCCAAAAAGAACAAGGTCATCTTTTAAGTTACTCAGGGTGTTTTTAAATGACTTGTCTTTTCTTCATTCCCAGTAGGTATTTAATACATTTGAAGATTATTTCATAGGATTTCAGAGTTGGTGGTAAAGGGATCTTCAGCCTTCTTTCACAAGTGAATTATCTGAAGCTGAGAGGTTATGTGAACTTTGTTGTCATCATTCAGTTGTTTGAATTGTGTCCAACTCTTCACAATTTCATTTGATGTTTTCTTGGCAAAGATATTAGAGTGTTTTGCCATTTCCTTTTCCAGCTAATTTTACAGATGAGGCAAACTGGTTAGATGACTTGCCCAGGATTACAGAGCTAATAAATATCTAAGTTTACAATTGAACTCAGGTCTTCCTGAGTCTAGGTCTAGCACTCTATCTATTGATCCACCGAGGTGAATTACTAAGATCATAATGGTAATAAATATCCCATGTGGAATTTGCCCCAAGGTCTTCTGGTGATTAAATGAAAACCAGAGAATGGAAGAGAAAATCAGAGTGAGGAGAAATCAAAGCCTAAAAATAAAATAAATTAAAGGAAAAGATTGAGGAATGGAAAAAGAAGGGATAATTAGGAAAAGAGTTAAGGAGGTTTATGTCTTTCATTTATATTTAATAGCTCTATTTTGCTTTATAAAATTGTCTATATTAGAATTTTTCGTTTGTTGTATCACACAGAGAGAAATATCCCTACTGGATTCTAAAACAACAAAATTACTCCAGTTTTTCTTCCTAGAAATTATATTTCATTATAATTTTCTTCTTTCTGTATCTCCCCATGGATAATCCAATGAACTATAAGGGGAATTAGTAAAGTTAATTGTTTTTTAAGTTCAATTATAGTTTGTAAGTCTGAGTCTTTTGTTGTCGAATGAAATTCTCAATAGTTACAAAATAGTGAGGTAGTCATTACTGATGAATTTTATTTTTTACATTGAATATTCAACATTTTGCATGTGTTAACTACCTTGCTAAATATAAAAGATACAAAGATCAAAAGAAAAATAGTTTTTGACATTAATGAATGTCCATTTATTCACTCTTAGCACCTTCCATTAGAGTGTAAGTTCCATTAGGACAAACTTGTTTTTTTTTTTTCCTTTTCTTTGTATCATCAGAGCTTAGCTCAGTGCCTGACATGTTAACAGGTGCTGGATAAAATTTTACTAATTAATTGTGTAACCCAAACAAACCTCCTACACAATGCTTTCAACCAAAGAGTAAGCAAATTGCATAAATGAAGAATTGATTTCAAGTGATCGCATGAACATCCTAATATCTAAAGAAATGGAGGGAGTATGTTTTAACCTTAATAAACCAAGACCAACATTGGCTGCTGAAGTAGTCCTGAATTTTGTTGGTAATGAAGGCTGTCTTTGTTTACATACTCAGTAGTCAGAGTATATAATCTTCTTTCACTTCTGCAATATTTATTTTGTTTCATTTTGTGCAACTCATTATATTCCTTTTACTTCTTCATATTTATCATCCCTTATGGCACAATAGCATTAGTATGTTCTATTTTATTTTTTAGTCATTCCCTATTTTTGGATCTGTGATATGTTTCCATCTTTTTATCTTTTAAATTCAAAATTCTGTTGTTCTAAGTGTTTGGTTACACATCTTTTTTTTTCTTCTGGTCAATGATTTGCTGCTGATCTCAGTACTAACTTTACTCACATAACAATTCCAAACAGATATTCACATACTTTGTGATAATTATTTAGTTAGAGATATTAGTTTTGTTTGTTTGTTTGTTTGTTTTGTTTTGTTTTAATCCCAGAGGGTAGGACTAGGAATAATGGATACAAGTTACAAAGAGGCAAATTTGTACTTCATTCAGAAAAATATTCCTAATAAAGATGGATGAATATTCCTAATAAATATTCCTACAGAAAGGTGGAATGAGCAGTTTTAGATGGTGTTGATTGTCTACCACTGGAGGTAATTTAACAGATCTTGAGGGTCATTTGTTGGGAATATTGTATAAAACATTCTTGGGGAAGGGTATGAGTTATTCCAGATGTGCATTAAATTTTTTTCTGCCTCTAAAGTTATTTAAGTTATAATTCTGTCTTCTACAATCAATTGGACTAATTCATAGCTCCACAAGAATTTAATAGTTATTAATAACACTTGTATTTTTTGCAGCAAAGTTTTGTGTACTTTTCTTGTGCTAGTTCTAAGTTTCCTCAATGTAGGAGTCTCAGGCACTATTTAACCCATTTATAGAATAATTACAGAACCATATAAGCACAGTCTTAGAAGGGTCCTCAGAAAACATTTAGTTCCATTTTGGATAAAACATAAATCCTTCACTGAAAATAGATGGTATGAGCTTACATTCAATTAATGCTTACTGAAGTGACTTAAATCAACCTGAACTGAAATGAACTGAATTGAATGGGCAAGATTTGCACTATTCTCTATTCTGATTAAAAGAATGTTGATATTCATTTCCTCAGATACCCAGGTATTGGTTACTAGTGTAGTTGAGGCAGAGAAAGCATCTCAGGCTGACTAACTAAGAATAAGAGAGACATCTGTGGAGAAATAAACCTTGGGAAAGAAGAAGATCTAAATGGTGTTGATATATGCCTATACTCAATGGAGGTAAAATATAAAGTAGTTAATAAAAAGCTTTCTTTTAAATGTCCCATTTGAGCTTAAATACTAGGCTTCTAAGCAAATTGTAATTATTCTGTAGTTTTTTATTGCCTAGCAACAGCACTTCCAGTGTGGAAATACAATTGCCTATTCTATACTTTCTTGATTCATGTTTGTACTTTAGGTAATTATCTTATTCCTTCTTTAAACTACTACCACATTCTCCCTTCCCCCCTACATATCCCCTGTTCTAGAGATGATCACTGATGGTAGAGTCAAAAATATAATTGTTCTTTGAGAATCTGAAGGAAAGGCTTTATTGTAGCATTAGGAGCTTGCTACCTGTATTGAGGAGACAAACTCAAAAGATTTAACTCAGGTTAAAGTTTAAGGTTAGTTAACATTAGAACATAAATTGGAGAAGATCTTCCTGACTTGAGGCCTGACACTCTATCCACTGTTTCACCAAATTGTCCATGATTAATAATAAATTTGGTTAATCATTCCACTATTTTGATATGTATATATATAATATGTATATATATATATATTGATTTATCTAACAATACAATTATTTAGCCAATAATTCTTCATCTTATCACCAGAACTGCATGAAATTTTGTCAAATATTTTGCTAAAATATAATTGTTTTAATAGCATTGAAGATATAAAAAATATGTGGAAGCAGAGAGAGGGGCGGTGACATATGTGGAAATAAGCACAGCTGAGTAAAAAGTATTTATTTTATTAAATTTTATTTTGGACTAGGCTTAAGACAAGATTCTTTGCCTCAATTGCTACCTAGTTTTAATTACTGAATGGGTGCTTCCTCAGTCAAATGGAGACCTGTTGAAAACCTTAAATTACAAAAGTCAAGGTCTCCTATTTCATCCAAGGGTCTCTCCAATCATCTTAATGTTTATCTTTCCATTGGTTTCAGATGGCTCTGGAGGGGAAAGTAAGGCAGATGACCTTGCACAGCCCTCCATCACTTAAATCCAATTTACTTGCATGTCATGGCATCACTTTCCTGATGCCATGGTCTTCTTGAAGAATGAAGGGCAAACAACAACTTCTGTGAATAAAGCTTGCCTGGAACTGATAAGTTGGAAGCCTCCTTCCCTCCCTCCCTTCCTTCCTTTGTTCTCTCCTTCATTTTTTTTCTTTCTTTCTTCCTTCTTTCCTTCCTTCCTTTCTTCTTTCTTCCTTCCTTAAAGAATATGAAGAGTTATATAGGTAATAAGATTGGGCTTCCTTAAAGAATATGAAGAGTTATATAGGTAATAAGGTTGGGATTCAAATTGCATATGTGCTTACTGTCTGAGTAACTTTGGACATGTCATTTATCTAGTTTAAACCTCCTAGATTAAACAAGAGTTGCCAAGCTCAATAATTTCTAAGACCTTTTTCAGCTCTAAATCTATGATAGTCTGCTCATAAGTTTAAAATATCTACAGCAAGACTACAATCTTATACATTTTAAATCGAAGAAACTTTATTATGCATATAAAGTTTTGATTAGTTATATAAACTCTATAATTTAATTTTCAAGTTGCATATTTATGACATAATATCCAGAGGTTATTTCATTGGAATTAAAAAAATAATATATCCAATTGAATTTCACCTTTTGCCTAACTTTTATCTATTTGAGTTGCAGAAGAATTCTGAAGGTAGGAGCAGGTAGCCCAGTAAATAGAGCACCAGCCCTGAAGTCAGGAGAACTTGAATTCAAATCTGGTCTCAGACACAACACTTTCTAGCAGTATAATCCTGGGCAAATCACTTAACCCTAATTACCTCAGAAAAAACAAACAAACAAAAAAAAAAATCAAAACAAAACAAACAAACAAAAAGAATGCTGAAGGTTCCATGAAAGATCCATTTAGAATACTTGGGAATTTTTAAGCCAATGAGGACACCCTCTCTAATGAGTCAGTTAAAAAAAGTCTTACTACCATCACCCATAAATGAAAGTTAGAATGAATGCAATAATTAATTGATACAAAGAGCTCTTGGGGTCTCTTTCCTCTGTAAAATCTAGAGTGGATGAGATTTAAGATCCCTTTTACTTCTAAATCTATGACCCTATAATTTCATGAAAGCCCATGAGGGTCTAAGCACTCACACCCTACCTAATACTGCCATACTCTGTTTGCAATATTAGGTTGCAGAGTGAACAATCTAGTGTTGCCAGATAATTTACATGATGAAGTTTTGCACTCCTAGATAAGTTATTAAGGAGTCCCATAAAATTCTTAGGTAAAAGATATATGAAGCAGTTCATCTTAGATATGTAGTATCTAAGATTGAAATATCTTCATGTTTCCTGATCCCTGATCTCTGGACAAGCTGTTACTTATATTGTGCAGATAATATTTCTTCCCACATGCTCCACAGTGGAAGTTGTTAAATGTTAGATGTATTTATATAGAAACTGACCATTTTGGAGCAGCATATAAAAATTATAATAATCTTTGTAAATATTACACCATAGAAAAGGCAGTCCCTTCTTTTTTGCTACATCTGGGAAGCCATAAGACAAAAGATTTAGTTCTAAGAGTTTTAATCAAAGCCATGGGATGTCCCTTAACCACCTTATTTTACATGTCAAATTATAGTCTTCTTTACTGCTATTGGATAGCAAGGTACTTGATTCCTGTGAGTATTAATTGTCTCTTTCTAAACTTCCAAGGAAAATTAAAGACTCTTCATATTATTTGTGTAATTCAATTGTGTAATTCAAAAAGTGTTCTAGGTTGATTAATGAATATTAATGCCACATTCAGAACACAGAGAAAAGAAAAAAAATATTGTATACATATACTCAGGCCACCTGAGTACTACCTTGAATTATCTTCATATATGGAGGCATATGTACATTCCCCCCAAACTAAAACAAAGGGAGATATATATATGAATACTTGGCTTCCATAGCTATTCCAATTAGCATGGTATATTCAAGGATACATTCTAAATATGTGTCTTACTGAATACTGTTGATCCCAAGGCCCCTTGGGCAATGTGAATTCTTACTAGGAAAGATGGCAGGGCTATTCATTATTATGCAATTAGCCTAAGGCAATCTCATAAAAATCACTTCTAGTGTCATGTTACAAACATTCTTTTGCTTTGCCTGTCAGGTCAAATAGTTTTCTAATTTGTCACGAAAAATTGTATTTGTGTCGATTTGTTATTTATATTAAAAAATGATATTGCAAAGCAAAGAAACTGTTTGAGATAGTTGTTTTACAATCTTTGGAACAAAGAAATGCATGCCATAATCATTTATTTCAACTTCTTTTCTATTCCTTGTCAAACTTCATGTGAATTTGAGTAATCTCCCCCTGCCTCTACATCCATCCGTCTGCCCACCTACCCATTCATTCCTCCATTAAATATTGACTATCTACTAGTTGTAAAAAATATTCTGCTACATGTCATGGAAGAT
This sequence comes from Myrmecobius fasciatus, assembly GCA_023553655.1. NCBI lineage: Eukaryota > Metazoa > Chordata > Mammalia > Dasyuromorphia > Myrmecobiidae > Myrmecobius > Myrmecobius fasciatus. The sequence continues at coordinate 4,042 of JAJPUD010009775.1, read as the reverse complement.
AGAAAGAGCAGCAAGGAGCACAAAGATTTTAAAAAATTGACAATCTGGCATTGAAAATAAAGAAACAAAACCAAATTTTAAAAAATATTCATGTAAGTATATTAAAAAGATTGATGGTTCAGAGTTCTCTCCATTAAACAGTACTTTTAAAGGCTTGGATAACAAAGAAATAAGGAATTTGGATAATATTGGGATTTTAAAAAAAAATCCTTCCCTTTTGAGAACCAGAGCATCTACCAAACCAGATACCTTTTGAGGTTCCAAGAAATCTTTTAAATTTCTCTGCCAGGATCCTATGCTGCCTATTATTTCCTAAAGAGGAAAAGAGATTATCTTCTCATTTGTTCATAAGGCCACAGAATTAAAATTAGAAGACAACATTTGAGAAAACTGAAAGGAAACTTTTTTCCAAGGACAAAAAGATCATAACAAAATTCAGTGAAAGTAATAATTAATAAATCAAATTTGAAGAACGTATTCAAACAGATACTAAATAATTTATTCTTTAAAATTCTCAAAAAATCATAAAAACAAATTTCACAAAAGGAAGTGAAAATAATGAAGTATCACAGAAAGCTTTTTAGTATGCAAAGAGACAACATCAAAACTTTTAGGTCTGAAAATAGGCACTAGGAATAAAGGTTCATATTTTAAAACTTTCATCAACAGAAGAAAATACAGATTAACTAGTTGGAAATTTAGAAAATAAAACATGGCATAAATAAAAATGAAAAATATGAATTGATAAAATAAGCTGATATAGATTTTGAAAATATAAATAGCTCGTTTAATTTGTAAAAAGAAAAAGGAAAATAAATTGACAATAATAAATAGTGGTAGAGGAAATAAATATACAATGATTAAAAGGAAATAACTAGAATTATAAGCTAATTTACTCAATTATACGCCAACAATACTGATATATAAATTTTTAATGATGCATATGTTGATAAAATAAAAGCCCAGTTCAATGGAAAAAATAATAATTTAAATAAATCAGTTTCAGGAAGGAAAAGACTTAAAAATAAATAAAGAAAATCCCAAATAAAAACACCCTCACTCTTGCAGAGGACCAGATTCATTTTCATTTGAATTATATCAAATATATGTTTTTTTTTAAATCTCATATAAATTACTAATAATATAAAGGGGGGAAGGGATCCTATTAAGATTTCCCATTAAACAAAGTCTTGATACCTAAATTATGCAAAGATAAAGAAAATAAAGAAAAAGATAGACTGATGTATCTAAGACGAAGATTGTAAAAATCTTAGGAAAATAATACTAGCAGAAAGACTATAGTAATATAATTAAAATTATTACTTTCATTAGGTTCATTGGATATTAAGAAAACTATCAATCTGATAAATAATATAAATAAAATAGTTTTAAAAGAAATTTAATTTATCAAGTGATATAGAAAAAAAACTTTTGATAAAATACAATATTTCCATTAACTAAAAAAAAATAACAAGCATAAAAATAAAGGAGCCACTGTTTGATATGATAAATTTAACTTCATAATGGAGCTCATATGTAAAATAGGAAAATAGTACAAACTAATCCAATAAGTCTAAGTATAAAATAATGAGGCCTATTGTCATCATTAATATTTGATATGTTTGCATAAATAATACGTATTGCAATTAGATAATAAAAAAGAGAAAACGTTTAGAAAGAAGGAAACTTTCCTTTTTTTTTCTTTTTGCTTATGGTATAACCATTATTTTAAAAATTCTAAAGATCATAACTAGCAGGAAATAAAATGAACCTAGCAAAAAACTTCAGGTTTACAAAGAGGGTTACCAACAAAACTTTTTGAAAGAGAAAGAAAAAAATAAATTCCTTCTATAACTATTAAAATATAAAATATCTGGAATTTTTTCTAGGGACACACATGGGAATTGTGTAAATGGATTTACAAAATACATTTTTACTGAAACAAAGACAATTAATTGGAAAGATACTAACTTTACCTGATTCTTAAGAAATAAAGAAAATGGCAATATTACTTAGGTTAATTTATAGAATCATACCTATCAAAGTACCAAAGAGTTGCTTTAAATAAACTAGAAAAAAAATATAATAAAGTCATCTGAGGGAACCAAAGATCAAGAATCTCAAAGGAAATAATGAAAAGGGGGCAGGGGAGGAAATGAAGGAAGTCTTCAAGCCACATTGCAAAACATTAATCATCGAATTCATCTGGTATTTGATAAAAATAGAAAAATTGATTAATGAATGAGATTAGGTATACAAGCAAAATCAATGAAGCTTAATAGCATAATTTTCAAAAACTCAATGACTACAACTATTTTGGTAAAGACTTTTCAAAAATTTTGCTGCGAAAACTGCACAGCTGGTTCTAAGAAATTAGATTTAGCCCAATACATCACACTCTGTACAATAGTAAGTGTCAATCATGTGTATTGGTCATTCAGCAGACATTTAATGAACACATTCTATGTGTCAGTCACTGTGCTAAGCACTGAGGATACAAAGAAAGGCAAAATAAAAGTCCCTTTTCTCAGGGAATTTATATTCTAATAAGGGAGACAACATGTAAACAGTGAAATCCATTTAAGATATATAGAGAGTACATTTGAGGTAATGTTTTATAAGAAAGCACTAATAGGGGATATGAATGTGGATCACAACATAACATTTTCATGCTCTCTATTGATGTTTGCTTGCATTGTGTTTCCTTTCTCTGATTTTTTTTTTTGTGTAGATATGATTTTTCTTGCACAACAAGGATGTGTGGAAATATGTATACATATATTTGACTTGTCAAATATTTTAACATAATTAACATGTAGTGGACTTCCTGCCATCCAGGGGAAGGGGGGGGGGGGCTGGGGGGAAAATTTGTAACAGAAAGCTTTGTAAAGATCAATGTTGAGGAACTACTGATACATATGTTATGCAAATAAAAAGCTTTAATAAAAAAAAAAAGAAGAAGAAAGAAAGCACTCATAGTAAATAGCAAGGAAATGAGAGGGAAATCAGAAGAGGTCTCTTCCAGAAAGTGGGATTATAAGGCAAGGAAATCAGGAGATGGAAACAAGAGAACACTTCAGATATGATGACAGCAAGTGAAGGGCACCACTTTTTTTCTTTATTTTATTTTTCTTTATTTTTTATTTGCAAAACATATGTATGGGTAATTTTTTAACATTGACCCTTGCAAAGCTTTCTGTTACAAATTCCTCCCCTCTACCCCCCTACCCCTTTCCTAGATGGCAGAAAGTCTACTACATGTTAATTAGGTTAAAATACTTGACAAATCAAATATGTGTATACATATTTTTTACAGTTATCTTGCTGTGCAAGAAAAGTTGGATCTACAAGGAAAAAATTGAGACGGGAAATAGAGAGAGCATGAAAATGTTATGTTGTGGTCCACATTCATATCCCTCTTTCTGGGTGTATATGGCCTTCTTCACTGAACAATTGGAACTGGTTTGAAACATCTCATTGTTAAAGAGAGCCATGTCCATCAGAATTGATCGTCATATAGTCTCGTTGTTGCCATGTATAATGATTTCCTGGTTCTTCTTGTTTCACTCAGCATGAGTTCATGCAAGTCTCTCCAGGCCTCTCTGAAATCCTCCTGGTGGCCATTTCTTACAGAACAATAATATTCTATGACATTCATATACCATAATTTATTCAGCAATTCTCCAATTGATGGGCATCCATTCAGTTTCCCGTTTCTAGCCAATACAAAAAGGGCTGCCACAAACATTTTTGCACATGTGGGCCCCTTTTCCTCCTTTAATATTTCTTTAGGATATAGGCCCCATAGAAACATTGCTGGCTCAAAGGGTATGTACAGTTTGATAACTTTTTCAGCATAGTTCCAAATTGCTCTCTGGAATGGTTGGATCTGTGTATCAGTGTCCCAGTTTTCCTATATCTCCTCCAACATTCCTTATTATCTTTTCCTGTCCTCTTAGCCAATCTGACAGGTGTGTAGTGTTATCTCAGAGTTATCTTAATTTGCATTTCTCTGATCAATAGTGATTTGGAGCACCTTTTC
>JAJPUD010009774.1:0-70499 GCA_023553655.1 Myrmecobius fasciatus | reverse complement strand
ATGTAAAAATATTTTCCCAGTTTACTGCTACCCTTCTAATCTTGTCTGCATTCATTTTGTTTGTGCAAAAACTTTTTAACTTAATATAGTCAAAATTATCTATCTGGTGTTCAATTAAGAGTTCCAGTTCTTCTTTGGTAATTAATTATATCATAATCAAACTAACAGAAAACATGATTATCTCAATAGATGCAGAAAAGACATTTGACAAAATCCAACATCCATTCCTATTAAATACATTAAAGAGCATAGGAAAAAAATGTAGTTTTTCTTAAAATGATCAATAGCATCTATTAAAAACTAAGCATCATATGTATTAGGGATAAACTAGAATCATTTTCAGTAAGATCAGGGGTGAAACAAGGTTGCCCACTATCACCATTACTATTCAATATTGTATTAGAAATGTTAGCTTTAGCAATAAGAGAAAAAAAAAGAAATTAGAAGAATTAGAGTAGGTAATGAGAGAACAAAATTGTCACTCTTTACAGATTATATGATGGTATACTTAGAGAATTCTAGAAAATCAACTAAAAAACTAGAAGCAATTTACTAGAAACAATTTAGCAAAGTTGCAGGACACAAAATAAATCCACATAAATCATCATCCATTTCTATATGTTACCAACAAAGTCCAACAGCATGAGATAGAAAGTGAAATTCCATTTAAAATAACTGTAGAGGGGCAGCTAGGTGGCGCAGTGGATAGAGCACCAGCCCTGAAGTCAGGAGGACCTGAGTTCAAATCTGGTCTCAGATACTTGCTAGCTGTGTGACCCTGGGCAAGTCACTTAACCCCAAGCCTCAGCAAAAAGCAAAATAAAATAAAATAAAATAACTGTAGATAATATAAAAATATTTGGGAGTCTACCTATTAAGACAAAGTCTGGAATTGTATGAACACAATAACACTTTCCACATAAATAAAATCAGATTTAAACAATTGAAAGAATATCAAGTGCTCATGGATAGACTGAGCTAATATAATAAAAATGACAATTCTACATAAATTAGTCCATTTATTCAATGCCATAACAGTCAAACTTCCAAGAAATTTCTTTACAAAACTAGAAATAAATATTAACAAAATTCATCTAAAAGAACAAAAGGTCAAGAATTTCAAGAAAATTAATGGAAAAAATTCAAATGAAGGTGGCCTAGTTATACCAGACATAAAACTATGTTATAAAGCAGCAGCCATCAAAACCATTTGGTACTGGTTAAGAAATAGAGTAGTTGATCAGTGGAATAGGTTTACAAAACACAATAGTCAATGACAATAGTAAGCTAATGTTTGATAAATCCAAATTCCCTAGTTTTTAGGATTAGAACTCACTATTTGACTATTTGAACTAGGCATTGACTCACATCTAACATTCTATACAAAAAAAAAAAAAAGGTCGAAATGGGTTCATGATTTAAATATAAAGAGGGATACTATAAGCAAATTAGAAGAATAAAGGATAGTCTACCTTTCAGATTTGTGGAGAAGAAAGGAATTTGTGGCCAAGGAAGAACTAGAGTACATTATGAAATACAAAATGGATAATTTTGATTATATTAAGTTTAAAAGTTTTTGTACAAACAAAACCAATGCAGACAAGGGAAGCAAAAAAAAAATGGGAAAAAAATTTGACATTCAAGGGTTCTGATAAAAGCCTCATTTCTAAAATATATAGAAAATTGATTTACTTGCAAGAATATAAGCCATTCTCCACTTGATAAATGGTCAAAGGATCTCAACAGACAATTCTCAGATGAAGAAATTGAAACCATTTCTAGTTATATGAAAAGGTGCTCTAAATCATTATTCATTAGAGAAATACAAATTAAGACAACTCTGAGGTACCCCTACACACCTCTCAGATTGACTGAGATGATAAGAAAAGATGATAAATGTTGGAGGAGGATGTGGGAAAACTGGGACATTAATACATTGTTGGTGAAGTTGTGAATTGATGCAACCATTCTTGAGAGCAATTTGGAGCTATGCCCAAAGCGATATCAAAATGTGCATACCCTTTGATCCAGCAGTATCTTTACTGGGCCTGTATCCCAAAGAGATCATAAAAAAGGAGAAAAAACAAATATGTCCAGAAATGTTTGTGGTGGCCCTTTTTGTGGTGGCTAGAACCTGGAAACTGAATGGATGCCCATCAATTGGAGAATGGCTGAATAAATTATGGTATATGAATGTTATGGAATATTATTGTTTTGTAAGAAACGACCAGCAGGATGATTTTAGAGAAGCCTGGAGAGACTTGCATGAACTGATGCTAAGTGAAGTGAGTAGAATCAGGAGATCATTACACAAGGCACCAACAAGATTATATGATAATTAATTTTGATGGTCACGGCTCTTTTCAACAATGAGATTATTTAGGTCAGTTCCAATGATCTTATGATGAAGAGAATCATCTGCACCCAGAGAGAGGCCTGTGGGGACTAAGTGTGGATCACAACATAGTATTTTCACCTTTTTTATTGTTGATTGCTTGCATTTTGTTTTCTTTCTTACTTTTTTGCTTTTTGATATAATTTTTCTTGTGCAGCATGATAATTGTACCAATATGTATAGAAGAATTGCACATGTTTAACATATATTGGATTACTTGCTGTCTAAGTGAGGGGGTGGGGGAAGGGAGGGAAAAAATTTGAAACACAAGGTTTTGCAAAGTGAATGTTGAAAATTATTTATACATATGTTTTGAAAATAAACAACTTTAATAAAAAAATAACAATTAGCACAGTACCCGGCACATAGTGCTATATAAATGTTAGCTATCATTATTATTATTAAATTCTTACCCCCCAGAAAAAGAGAAACTATTTTTGAAGCCATTTTTTAAACATTTCTTTTCTTTCTTTCTTTTTTTATGTGTGAGGCAATTGGATATGAACCAGAGGTCATACAGCAAGGATCATACAGCAAGGAAAAGTATTTCAGGGCCAGTGTTCTATCCACTGCATCATCTAGCTGCCTCTAAACATTTCTTCTTAACATTTTCTTTCCTTTTAAATTTTGATTTTCAAATTCTGCTCCGTCATTCACTAAGAAAGCAAACACATATATGAAATATTGCAAAACATATTTTCACATTAGCTATATTACAAAAAAATAGAGAGATCAAGGGAGAGAGACGGACACAAAGAGACAAACACAAAAAGGGGGGGGGAGGGACAGATAGAGACACAGAGAAGGACACAGAGACACAAAGAAAGTCACAGAGAGAGACAGAGAGACAGATTATACTTCAAGTTGTACTCAGATCTCACCAGTTCTCCCTGGAGGTGAAGAGCATTCTTTGGAATTGTCTTGGATCATTGTATTGATCATAGTAACCAAATTTTTCTCTTTTTTTACTCTTTTTTCTTTTTTTTTTAATTAAAGCTTTTTATTTACAAAGCATATACATGGATAATTTTTCAATATTGACCCTTGCAAAACCTTGTGTTCCAAATTTTCCCCTCCTTCCCCCCACTCCCTCCTCTAGATGGCAGGTAATCCAATACATGTTAATTGTTAAAATATATGTTAAATCCAATATATATATACATTTACAGTTTATCTTGCTGCACAAGAAAACTCAGATCAAGAAGGAAAAAAAAAAGTGTGATCTTGTATTATTGGATTCTGGTTTCTAACCCATTCTGCTATCTGCTTCTATTTTGTGAATGAGCTTGTCCCATTTACATCTACAGATATGACTATTGTTAATCTTCTTCTATTTATCCTTCTCTTTCTCTCCCTTTCTCCTCTCTTCTCTCTCTCTCTCTCTCTTTCTCTCTCTCTCTCTCTCTCTTTCTCTCTCTCTCTCTCTCTCTCTCTCTTGTTCCTTTTGAAAAATCTATTTTTCTTCTAATCACTGCTTCGCTTAATCTACCTTTTGTCACCCCCTCCTTTCCCAAATCTCTTTCCCCTCCTACTTCCCACTGGGTAAGACAGATTTCTATAGCCAACTAAATTTGCCAATATTCTCTTTTTGAACCAATTCTGATGAAAATGAACTTCAAACATTGCCCATGATTTCCCATTTCTTCCTCCCCTATAAAAATTCTTTCTTACAATTACTATTTTGTGAAAAAATTCTCTCTCCCTTTTACCCATTCCTTTCTTCTCTCTCAGTACATCTCTTTTTCTCAGTCCTTTATTTTTTAAAATTAATTGACACAATCAATTCACACTCATAATTTCTGGCTATGTAGACTCCTAAGTATCTTGATAATGATAGAGTTCTTAGGAGTTACAGCAATCATTTTGTCACCTAGGAATGTAAACTATTTAACTTTATTGAATTCCTGATTACTCTTTCATGTTTATCTTTTCATGCTTCTCTTGAGTCTTTTCTTTGAAAGTCAAATTTTCTATTTATTTCTGGTCTTTTTATTGGGAATGCCTGAAAGTCCTCTATTCATCAAATATCCATTTTTCCTCAGAAGGATTATATTCTTTTTTGTTGGGGAGGTAATTTTTGGTTTTAATCTTAATTCTTTTGCCTTGAAGAATTTCATTTCCCAAGCATTCTCATCCTTTAACATGAAAGTTGCTGCATCTTGTGTGATCCTGACCATGGCTCCACAATATTTGAATTGCTTCTTTTTGCTGCCTACAGTTTTTTCTCCTTGACCTGGGAGCTCTGGAATTTGGCTATAATATACCTGGGAGTTTTCATTTGGGGATCTTTTAGGAGATCATTAGTGGATTCTTTCAATTTCTATTTTATCCTCTGGAAATAGATATCAGGACAGTTTTCCATGATTACTTCTTGAAAGATAATGTTTAGGGTCTTTTAAAATTATTATTGTGGCTTTCAATTAGTATATTAATTTTTCAGTTATCTCTCATTTATCTATTTTCCGGGTCAGTTGTTTTTTCACATTTTCTTCCATTTTCTTTCATTCTTTTGACTTTGTTTTTTCTTTCTCCATGAGTCATGGAATCATTATCTTCCATTTGCTTGATTTTAATTTTTAAGGATTTTTTTTCTTCATTGAGCTTTTGCTCTTCTTTTTCCATTTGGCCAATTCTGCTTTTTAAGGAGTTCTTTTGTTTTCTCCAGTGAATTTTTTTGTGCTGCTTTTACCAAGCTGTTAAATCTCTTTTCATAATTTTTTTGTATCACTTTCATTTCTTTTTGCAATATTCTTATCTCTTTAATACTTTTAGGAATTCTTGTTGTCAGTGGCCCCAATTAGCATTTTTCTTTGAGACTTTTGCTTTCATATTATTGTCTTCTTCTGAGTTTATGTTTTGGTTTTCCCTGATATCATAGTAATTTTTTTATGTTCAACTTCTTTCCCCCTCCCTAGTTTGCTCATTTTTTCATCTCATTTCATAACTCTGAATTTTATGTTCATGTTGTCCTCTGCTATTTTTGGGGTGGGGAAACATGATGCTGTTTTCAGAGCTAATTCTGGGGGTCTGCAAGTTTTGGGTGCTTTTAAGATGGTGTAATCCAGAAGTGAGGTCATTGCCCTCCTGGTCTTTACCCACATAGGGCCCTTGGTCCCCTGTAGCCACAAGTGCTAGAATTCCTTTTAGCTCTGGAACTGAGGCCTAGAACTTTTTATAGTCAGTTTAATACCTCTGGTCTACAGTCATTGGAGAGTTGGAGATATCATTAACTTTTAATGACTCAATATTATTTCTATTTAGAGGAATAGTAAGAAGAGCACTGGATTTAGAGTCAAAAGACTTTATTGCAAATTTTAGCTCTTCCACTTACTATCTATGTAACCTTAGACAAGTTTGTCTACATCTCTGGGCCTGAGTTTCCTCATTTGTACAATTTGGGGGATTTAATTAGATGATTCTGAAGGTTCCTTTCATTTCTAAGACTAGAAAGCTATTATGTACAAATCTGTAGATGTATCCTTAATCTTTCTTTTGAACTTTATTCCTATGTCCTTAACTGCCAACTAGCTGTTTGAACATTCTATCAGTATCTCAAATTCATCATGTCTTAAATGGCACATATTATCTTCTAAAAACCTTCCTTCCTCCTAAATTTTGGTTGAGGGTATCACCATCCTCTCACAGTTACCTAAGTTTATAACTTTCTAGTCATCCTTGACTTTTCCTTCTCTTTCATGTCTTTTTTAGAAATTTAGTTTTATAATCCCTCCCCCAATTCACAAGTATTTATTCTCTCCTATCTCCTCTCCCAACCAATGAACAATAAAAAAAGAGAAAATTCATAACAAATATCATCAACAAGCAAAACACATATTGGTCATATCCAAAATGTATGACTCATTCTACATTTTAAGTTCAACAACACTATCAGGAGGTGGCTGCAAATGCTTTGTTTTCAGTCCTTTGGAATAATCATTTGTCTTAATCATCTGAATTCTTAAATCTTTCAAAGTTGTTTTTCTTTATAACTAATGTTATTCTATAAATTGTTTTCCTAGTTCTGCTCATTTTACTATGTACCATTTCATAAGAGATCTTCCTATTTCCCTCTGAAATTATAATTTTTTATGGAGCCACAATATTCTACTATATTTATATATCATATATTTTAGCCCTTCTCCATACACACACACACATATATATATACATACACATATATATATATACACATATATATAATATTTTGTGCATATGAGTTCTTTTCCTCTCATTGGTATCTTTTGGGTACATACCTTATAGAGGTATTGCTGGGTAGCAAAGTGGTATTGAAGTGTTATCAAAGAAAAGGAACAGTTTTTTGTCTTTTGGGGCATAGTTTCAAAATGAATGATTAGACCAGTTCACTGCTCCCAGTACATTAGTGTTATCTATTTTCTTCCTTCCATCACTGACCATTTCCTCTTTTGTCATCTTTGCCAGTCTGATGGCCAGTCAGAGTTGCTTTCATTTGAATTTCTCTATTAATTATTTGGAGGATTTTTTATATGATTATTAGTTTAGATCTCTTCCTTTAAGAACTGACTCTCTGTATTCTTTGACCATTTATCTATTGTTTCTCATATCTAATCAGTATTATGTCTAGAATTTTAAGTTCCAGGATTTAATAGATCTCTCTACTAAGTAGGAGCTTAGTAAATGCTTGTTAATTTGTGGCTTGATCATTTCCTAAATCTTACTGTCAAAGAATGTTCTTACTATCAAAGTGTCTTTACTCATACTGCAGCAAATCTGGGATGACTATATATATATATGCATATGTGTGTGTGTGTGTGTGTGTGTGTGTATTGCTGAGGCCTTTGGAGTTAAGTGACTTGCCCAGGGTCACACAGATAGGAAGTGTTAAGTGTCTGAGGTCAAATTTGAACTCAGGTCCTCGTGACTTCAGGGCTGGTGCTCTATCTATCTACTGTGCCACCTAGCTGCCCTGACTATAATATTTTCTAAATTGTTCTTCCTATTTCTAATCATAACCTTCAATCCATCCTATACATAGATGCCAAATTCTTAAAATATAGGTCTGATTACATCTCTTCTGTGCCCCCATAATTTCTTTTCTTTTTTTATTAAAGCTTTTTAGTTGCAAAACATATGCATGGGTAATTTTTCATCATTGACCCTTCAAAGCTTTCTGTTACAAATTTTTCCCTCCTTCCCCCCACCTCCTCCCCTAGATGGCAGGAAGTCTAGCATATGTTAATTATGTTAAAATACTTGACAAATCGAATATGTGTATACATATTTATAGTTATCTTGCTGTACAAGAAAAATAAGAAAAAAAAATCTGAGAAGGAAAACATAACGCAAGCAAACATCAATAGAAAGCATGAAAATGCTATGTTGTGGTCCACCTTCAGATCCCACAGCCTCTCCCTGGATGTATATGGCTTTCTTCATCTGTGAACAATTGGAACTGGTTTGAAACATCAGAATAATGTTTTTCAATTTATAACATTTTAAAATATAGGAGTAAAAAGGAAGTCATTTAATACATCAAAATGTAATTATAAATATTTATTTTTGAAGAACATCAAAAAACTAAAAAGAATTTACAAGCTCCCAATTCAGAATTCCACAAATACAAACTCAAATAAATTAAATGCAGTGTTTTTAGTCTGGCATTTAAGGCTCTCTACAATCTTGCTGAAAGCTACCCTTCCAGGGTTATATTTATATCATGTATTTTATTATTTAATATAATATATATTATTGCATGTGAATATATTTATTACATGCTTGTATTATAAATAACATGTTTATGTTATGCTAAACATGTTTATAATATACATTACATATATAGAATATAGTTTTATAATTGCCAAAGTTTTATTCTGAAGCTCTTACTCTGAAACCTTATATAACAAAAAACATGTTTACAAATGTTATTATTATTATTTTAAAAATCTTTCCAGCTCTTTATTGATGATCTTATAAAGCATATCTCTGGGAAGCATTTTTTATTTTTTTCAATTTATTTATTAGTTTTTGCCATTTATTTTTTTCTTTTCTTTCTTCTTTTTGATTTCAATAGTATTTTATTTTTCCAAATACATGCAAAGCTAGTTTTCAACATTCACCTTTACAAAACCTTGTGTTCCAAATTGTTCTTCTCTCCTCCCTCCTCTTCCCCTACTACCAAGATAGCAAGCAATCTGCTATAAGTTAAACATATACAATTCTTCTGAACACATTTTCATATTTGTAATTGACATTTACTTTTATAAGATTTTGATTTCCATTTTTTTCTTCCTCCCTTCCCATACCGCTCCCCAAGATGGCAATCAATTTGATACATGGTATACCTGTACAATTACAAGCATTTAAAAATTTTTTTATCATTATGAAATAAAATTGTAGATACTGTTCCAAAACATTTTCTTTTCTTTCTTTCTTTCTTTTTTTTTTTTTTTTTTTGCTGAGGCAATTGGGGTTAACTGACTTGCCCAGGGTCACACAGCTAGGAAGTCTTAAGTGTCTGAGACCAAATTTGAACTCAGGTCCTCCTGAATTCAGGGCTGGTGCTCTATTTACTGCATCACCTAGCTGTCCCCCAAACCATTTTTAAAAACACAAATGCAATCTTTCCTGTACATATACTATACATAAAATAAGGCACTAGACATTTTTTAAAATTTGTTTTTGGATATTAATGTATGAAGGTTGTAAAGTTTCTCCAAAGTTCCTAGCCATAAGGTACATCAAGCATCAAGCAGTAAGTCCTTAGAATACTTTCTTGTCTATTGTCAATAGAAACATTTTAGAACGTGTATAAAATACATATATTGGTGGGATAGATAATTCAGTAGAAGGAACTTCATGTACTTCTTTATATTGTTTTAGCACTCAAAAAAATTTTCTTTTTTTTTGACAAGGTGGCTTGCTTTGTCAAATATATAATTATATATTTGTGTTTATATAGTGTTTATATAGTGTTTATATAAATATAATTTTAAAAATAATCCACAAGCTAACAAAATAACACTTTACAAAAAGAGTATTTTCAAAAATGAATAACAAAGGCTGGATCTATAGCCAGAGGAGGGCCAGCAGCTGTGAGGTACTATTGCTTTAAGTCCGTAGAAGAGCCAAGATTACAAACAGGAAATACTTTCTGAGTCAGGGGGGAGAAAGTTTCCAAACTCTTTTCCACATTTGCAAAATTACACAACTTTAGCTTAGGCAGTAATTAATCACTTCAGATCATTTCTACTTTGACATTTGAAGTCAGCCAGTGGATAAATGGTTTTATAAAATCTGGCTAACATCTTCCTCAGGGATTATCTTCTCCATCCATTTCAATGATTTTAGCAATATATTTTCTATATTCCCAACTGGGAAACATATTGGTAAAGATCAGAGGTTCTAAACTGAATAAGGAAGGTGGGATTTGAATAATTTCTTGACAGTTTTATCTTTGCAGTATTAATACACTGTCTTCATGGCACACTTTTCTTCAATGGTCCATCAAATCCTGGAAAGACTGGTTATTTTGTTCTCAAGTAGCCACCAGACTTGCCAGAGATACACTTTATGGTGGTTGTCAATGAAGAAAAGTGCTGTTATGAGCACTGTATAGGTCTTCTTGTAAGAAGAGTATAGATTTTTATCACAGAAACATCTTGGAAAGTTTACATGAATTTAGTGGCTGAGAAATCTCCAGATGAACTACTGAGGATGAACAGGTGAGGTGTGAAATTAAACTTTCCAGAATCTTGTAGCATGTAATTATAGGCTTTCCAGTCTTACCTTCCTAATGCATCCAAAATCCCAGTGGTCTGACCCTTCATCACACTTATGTTTTGTCATCTTACTTCTACTACACAATCCTACTTCTCCATCCTTTAACTTTTGAAGTCATGGCTGGTCATTATATTGAATAATATATAGTCTTTTTATGGCTGCTTTCCTTTACTTATTGTGGTCACCATGTAAATTGCTCTCCTGGTTCTGCTATATCATTAAAATGTAAATGTAATTATATATTGTTGTACAGAAGTGAGTTGCAAATAAACTCATTTTATCTATACATGAAAAGCTTAGTATTTAAAAGAATCCAACAGTATAGTGAAGAATTCTGTTATAACATGAAAATTGCTCTCGTTTGGTAGTTAAGATTTTTGTATGTTGTTGTCTTAAAGATAGACTCTCATATTTGCTAAATTTTTCTATAGCAACTGCTACTTACTGGTGTAATGCCAGAGAAACCGAGGCCGGATAGAGATTAGAGATTTTTAATAATTTATTGATAGTGGGGAATTTGGAAGCCATAGCATGTGGCTGAATGGGACTCTTGTCTCAAAGCATTCAGCCATGAGCGAGGGATTCCAGGGACTCTTAGAGGGCTTGAGTGATCAATAAAACAAAGGCAAGGGTGGGGAGGTAGGGCACTTGGGGATAGAAGTGCCAGGAAAGGACCATAAATTCAGTTCTGACAGGTTGGAGGTATGGAGGAAGGATCATAAATTCTGATAAATTGGGAGGGAAGAAGCTTGGAGACACTGAGTCTGAGACTAGAAAGATATGCCCAAACATTGGAGATAAACCATCTGGAGTTTTATGACTCTTTGGAATACTATTGGCCAGAGCTTCCAGTCCTAATTATCTCAGTCCTAATGGCCAGGAAGGGGGAGGGGTTGCCACCAGGGAGACTGAGGCAGAACAATTCAGGGAAATTGAAGCAGAACAATTCAGGGAAACTGAGACAGGAGAATTAACATACAACACTGGCTTCCTAAAACTTCAGGTGAAAAAAATGGGCCATTTAAATTTGCCATGCACTCTCCCTTCTACTTAGGCTTTTTCAAAGACTTGTCCATTAGTCTTTTTGAATTAAGTAGAGAATGTTTTGAATAATCTAAATACTTCTTTCCTTTATTCTTTAAAATACCCTCCTGTGGCTCTTGGGGTTTTTTTATTTTATTTTTTTTGCTTAGAGTCACAGAATCATAGCAGTAAGAATTAGAGATGGATTAGGTCAAATACTAATCTTTATCAACATAGATACCTGTATTTGAAAGTAAAGGTGTCAATGAAAGGGAAGTCTGAATTAATAGGAGGGACAATTGAAATATGACTGTAGAGACATTTGGGACATGTGAGTATTTGGTCATGTTTGGCCTTAGTCTCACCTGTTACCGTACACACCATCTAGTGCCAGAGGGTACTCTGGAGGTAGGCTATCAGAGTATCAGAAAGAAAAGCTCATTATCCTTGGCTTCTTCCATTCTGTGCCTAATGTGGATGTTCTTAATTAGCCTAGAGCAGGACTTTTTCCACTCTTGATCCCAGATATACAGATACATAAAAGTGGCATACAAATCAAACATTTACTGATAATAAATTATAAAAAAAATTTTAAAACAATTCTTTGGTATGCATACAATTTAACCAATTATTATTTTTTTAAGCTTTTTATTTGTATAACATATGTATGGGTAGTTCCCCAACCTTGATCTTTACAAAGCTTTCCAATATAAATTTTACTCCCAGTCCCCTCCCCTCCCCTAGATGGCAGGAAGTCTACTACATGTTAATAATGTTGAAATGCTTGAGAAGTTATGCAAGAAAAATCCTATCTACAAGAAAAAAAAAGAATCAGAGAAAGGCAACACAATGCAAGCAAATGTCAATAGAGATCATGAAAATGTTACGGTGTGGTCCATATTTCACGTCCCTCTTTCTGGGTGTATATGGTTTTCTTCAGTGAACAACTGGAACTGGTTTGAGACAATTCTTTATTGCAGAGAGCCATGTCCATCAGAATTGATCATCATGTAATACTGTTGTTGCTGTGCATGATGATCTCCTGGTTCTGCTCATTTCACTCAGCATCAGTTCATGCAAGTCTCTCTAGGCCTCTCTGAAATCGTCCTGCTGGTCGTTTCTTACAGAACAATAATATTCCATAACATTCATATACCATAATTTATTCAGCCACTCTCCAATTGATGGGCATCCCTTCAGTTTCCAGTTTCTAGCCACTACAAAAAGGGCTGCCACAAACATTCTTGCACATGTGGGTCCCTTTCCCTCCTCTAAGATCTCTTTGGGATATAGGCCCAGTAGAAACACTGCTGGGTCAAAGGGTATGCAGAGTTTGACAACTTTTTGAGCATAGCTCCAAATTGCTCTCCAGAATGGTTGGATCCGTTCACAGTTCCACAATCTAACCAATTATTAAAGGCCATAGCAAATTTGTATACTCTTGAGATGGATGTACTTGCTTATATTTACATAAAGAATTAGATCTTGGAGAAATAATTGTTTTTACTGTTGCCAAATTATTCGAAACTCCCACATTCAGTTACTTGACTCCATGTGGGGTCTTGACCTACAGTTTAAGAAGCTTTGGTCCTGATGACTGGTTTGGAATATGCAATCAAAAAGCATGATTCAGCCACCATACTGCTTGGTTAAAAAAAAAAAAAAAAAAAGCCCCATTTGCCTTGTATCTACTTTATTTCAATCAACAACTCACCAGAGCGTTAATCCAAATGATTGTTACCATGCACTGAATGTACTTTCCCAGTCTTAGATCTGTTCAGTTCTTGCATGTACACCATAATGGCAGGCAGACCAAAAGCTCCAAAAGGATAGTCTAGTTAAGAGAGACTAAAGGAGTATTTTTTTATCCAGCTGGATCAATTTCAAGAGTACCCTACAGTTTCTTAAACATTGGCTTCACTCATGGGTGATCGTCACATCCCATTTCTTCTTGCCTGGCCAGGTACATACATTTAATTGTTTTTTTCTTCCTTTAATACTGGGCAAATGGGTTTCCTTCATTTCAACATGTCAGCTGCTTAAACTGCAATTCTGCCAGGACAGCAGGAAAGAGGAAATGGAAAGATTCCTGTAAGCAAAGTAGTATTACTCCAATCCCATCCCCCATGTTCATTAGTCCCTTTTAATATTTCTTGTCCTTTGCTTTTTTTTTTCTTTTGTGTTTGCTCATGGGCACTTTTTTGACTCTGCTTGCTCCAGGAACTGTATGCACGAATGCTAACAGATTTGTTATAAATTATCTGCAGAATCTGAAGTTGAAAACTGGGAATCAAGTATTGCAGCCAAAAACAATCTCAAGGGAGTATCATTTGAAACATCTCTTACCTTCCTTCCTGTACCACCCCACCAAACAAGATGTTTGAGTTACAGTCTTATTTAGTGAAGTCCTTTAATTTTTCTTGTACTTAACCCCACTTTGTACCCTATGAATATGGCTATTTTAAATGTTATTTGATAAGGACTGATTAGTGCCCAGCTGGTAAAAATAGATCATTTTTTAAAAGTTCATTTTTAAATAGTTTGGATTTCAAAAACATGCCCATAAAAATGTTACAGAGGCAGGATGGCTTCAAGCCAACAGAAGTCTATGCAACTCACAAGGTGGATCTGGGGACCAGAGAATAGGTGTCCTTGTGGAAAAAAGAAATGTTTCCTCTTTTCCTCAGCTAGGGCTGGCGCCTCCTGTCTGTGCTTCTTTGCAATTCTTTTTTTTTTTTTTTTTCCTTTGCCTGTTCTTAAGAGTATTCCTACACCAGCTTCAATATTACTATCCACTTGCCCTTGCTTTTCCTCACAAGAGCACTGGCTCAGGCTTCATGGATTTGTTCCTCTTGGCCTGGAATGCACTCTGTCCTCATCTCTACCTCTTAATATCCCAGTTTCCTAAGTGAATATTGGAATAGTACTGGCCTCGGAGTCAGGCAGACATTTGTTGTTCTTTGTTCTTGAAAAGGACCACTACATTAGGGAACTGATGCAATGATAGGCAAATGAATTGGATTTAAATGAGGGAGGACTGTGCAAGGTCACCAGCCTCACTTTGTCCTCCAGAACCTATAGGTCCAAAGGCCAGCTCTAGATCAGGACAACTGGAGTTGGCCCTGGATGAAATGGGAAATTTTGGCTTTTTAAAGCTAAGGTAGTCAACAGATCTCGGTTTGAGAGAGGGCCACACTTTTATAGTGATTAGGGCTGATTGGCAATTGAGGCAAAGAATCTTTTCTTTCACCTAGTCAAAACAACTAATTAAATAAATCTGGGAGGGGAAGAACTTCAGGGTTTCTGGCCCTAGTAGAAAAGACTATTATTGACATTCAATCAGAGCCAAACAAAGACCAAATAGGGATTGGCTGAGGATCTATTGGTGGCTAATCAATGAGAATCAGAGTATCAGATATTTATTATCTAAGTGACCCAGAGCCTCTCTCAGCCTCAGTTTCCTCATCTGTTAAATAAGATGAAAAAAGGAAATAGCAAACGGAGTATCTTTGACGAGAAAACTCCAAATGGGCTCATGCAAAGTCAAGAGAGAACTGAACAACAAACCCCTTCTACAGAGGTTACAGAGGAAGGTAAAGCCTGATTGATTTTATCTGGGACTCAAAAGGAAAGCCCAGGAGGCCAAAATGAAGAGAGCATCTCCAGCATTCGAAACAGCCGGTGAAAAAACAAAAAACAAAAAACAAAAAACGCCCAGCTGGGAGATGGCATCTTGTTCGAGGAAAGGAGTAAGGGCGAATGTGTGTGTAGGCGCAGGAAAGCTTATTTGGTATGATTTAAAATGTGCAGTTCAATACATAGCATATATGTACTGAAATTAATACATTTTAAATTAAGTTCACAGAACTCAAGTTCAGAACTCTATTCTACACGAAGCCTTTCTGAATCCCCCGGCTATTAATGTCCTTCCGCAATTTTATATTACATTTGCATGATATACATGTATGTACATGTCAACCTTCCCCCTCCCCCCCCATAGAATGTAAGCTCTTTGAAGGCAGGATCTCTTTCTCTTTCTATCTCAAGTTCGGGCGCCTGTCACTGGGAGTGGCTTAAAATACTCGGTGATTATAGATTTGATCAGAATCTGCCAGTAAAAATAAAGCCGGGGCAAAAGGAGCACTGCCAACCCCAGCCCACTTCAATGGCACTTAGAGGGTTTGATCTATTTGCATTAAATACCCAGCTTCAAACTTCCGAGTAGGAGGCTAAGAGCACACGGCCGTGACGCACTTCTTCGGCTCACGCGGTCCGCGGGGGAGGTGCGCCCCAGGTGAGCCCCCCACCCGCCTAGGCCGGGTTGCCGGGGCGACGCTTCCGCACGCGCGGAGGGGGCGGCGAGCCCAGGGCGCGCGCAGCCCGGAGGAGCAGGGGAGTTGTGAACAGGGTGGCTAGACCTGCCCGGCGCCGCCACTCCGCGGTCGGGAGCGCGCTCACTGCCGCGCCTCCTCTCCGCTCTTCCTCGGCTCTCGTCGGCGGCGACGACGCGGCGTAGTAGACGTCGGGACTGCGGGAAGCAGACGAGCACCGGGATCGGGATGAATAGCGGCGGCGGTTTCACCTTGGGCCTGGGCTTCGGCCTGACCAACACGGCTGTGATTCAGGTGACTAACCTGTCGTCGGCGGTGACCAGCGAGCAGATGCGGACCTTATTCACCTTCTTGGGAGAAATCGAAGAGCTGAGGCTCTACCCCCCGGAGTAAGTGCCTGGCTCTGCTGGGGGAGGGGCGCGGGGCGCGGGCGCCATAGAGACCGCGGGATGGGGGGGCCTGGGCGCGCGTCGGCCCACGTGATCTCCGGGCTGCCGCCGCGGCCATGTTGGATCAGGGCACTGAGACCCCCCCCCCCCCCTGTCCGTCGCGGATTCCCCCTCCCTCTCCCGGCTCGTACCTTGTACTCGCCCGAATTGAAGCGTTGTAGCGGAATTGTGGGTGTTGCAATGTTGGTCGGACTAGAGACTTTTCTTGATAGTGTCAGAAAAAAGATTTTGTCCTTAAGCCTTTATTCCTTCCCGGCCGGAGTGTGTGTGTGTGTGTGTGTGTGTTTATGTATGTGTATGTGGTTTTTCTTTATTATTTATTATTATTATTTTTGCCTGAATCTAAGATGGCCGCGAACAGGCCTAAGCCAGGCTCTCATAGTGAGAGCCTGAGATTAGCTTTCCCGCGGAGGGCAGTAGCACGGGCCTGGCATTGGACCCATCCGAGGCGTGGGAGCTAACCTGGGCCTGGCTGCCTTCTCCCCTGCCTTGAGTTAGGTCCGCCAGCTGCCCTTGGCCCAGCGCCGGGTGGAGTCAGGAGTAAGGCTTCTTCCAAATCCTGTGACCCGGGCCCTTAGTCTTTGGCCTCCCTTTGCCATTTCCCCGGAAACCTATTTTGGGTTTTGGCCCTTATGGAATTTCCAGACTCCATATTCCTCCTCCTATATCCTCAGAAATGAAATTGGGGTATGATTGATTGGTAACAGGAAACTTAAAAATTTTCTGGTCGTTGTATGGTATATTTCACTCAAAGCTATGCCTTTTTTTTTTTCTTTTTTCTCTCTTTAAACCAAAACATTTAATTTCTATATAAACCTTTCTTCTATCCAGCAAGCTATTCCATATGTCTATAAAAAAGAGGGGAAGTAATTAAAAAACAAGTTATACGTCTGACAGTATGTTATTCCTTTGAGTTTTTGATTTTTGCTGTTACAAAGCAACTATTAATTGCTTCTGAGTCCAAACATTATCCCCATTCCCCCAGTTCGTTTCTTTATTTTTAACATGTTAATATGAGTTCCAAATTCTGCCCCTCCCTTCATCCCCTCTTCTCACTCTTTGAAAAAGTAAGCATATGATGCCTCTTAACATATAATTTTGTAATAGAGGAAGGCATTTGAGAATCTCTTAGGTCCTAAGTAAGGTTGCCTTAGTCAATTAAGTGTTTTTACTTAAATGTTTTAAAAGTGGATCAGTGCTTGAAGATCTTTTGAAGGCCGGGGTTTAAATCCCATTATCTCTCTTTGTGACCCTAGGCTAATTACTTAATTTCCCTGTGAATTTTGGCTGCTTCTTCATCCTTTTTCTTTGTGGAAGGAGATATAATTTTCACTGGTTAGTTACCAGGAAATGGGGGAAGGGTAGAACCCAAGACTTTATTTATTTATTTATTTATTTTTAAGAGGATGGATTGTAGTAGTAGACTTGCAACTCATGTCCATATTTCTATTTTGTCCTTTCCTGACCAAATGAACAGACATACTCCTAATGATAATTCTATATAGGCCAAAAGAAAAAGAAACAATCCTTGTCATCAAGGACATGGGAGAAACACAAGAACACAGATAAGTACACAAAGTAACTTATTATCCCTTTGTATTTACACCCCTGGTGGTGATGGAAATTATAGGGAACTTGTCTCAGGGAATAAGTGGTGAAGCCATTATTGAAATTCATCATAACTGCTTCTCTTGAAAAGTTTCTACTGGAGTTGGCATTTGAATTGTGTTTGAAAGGACACGAGGAATTCTGCAAAAATGGAAATTAGAAGGAATACAGGGCAGATGTGTGCAAAAGCACAGAAATAGAAGTTGGAACTTCATGTGATGAGCAACAATTAGCAGGTCAGTTTGAATAGAATTTTGAGTGCTTGAAATATTGAATAATCCTTGAAGGAAAGGTAGAAACCTATTGTGATAGGTTTTAAATATAAAGCTGAGGTTTTTGTATTTTTTTTTCTTAGCCCTAGTAGGGTGTTCCATCTTATCATTATTGCCAAAGTAATCTTTCCAAGAATACATAGTTAAGAAAGGTACACACCTACTTAAATACTAATACAAATTTATACTGTGCTTTAGCCAGTCTATCTTACTAGTAGTGATTTTTTGATTTTGTATTCTCTTTTGTACCTTACTGTTTATATAAGCTATCATTTGGAATGAATTCCTACCATCTTTTAGCAGTTGAAATCTTTTTAAGACAGTTCAAATGCCACAGCCCCTGTGATGCTTTTCCTGATTCCTCCAGCTAAAACTAATGCTTTCATCCTTGAATGTTTCATACGTACTCTTTGATCTCTTTTATGTACTTCAATATTTAAAAAAAAAATTTATGCTCCTGCACAAATACTTTCTTCATATTTACATTTAACATTTGTCACTAAAGTAGTTTTTTTTTTTTTTTTTTGCTGAGGCAATTGGGGTTAAGTGACTTGCTTAGGGTCACACAGCTAGGACATGTTATGTGTCTAAGATCAATTTTGAACTCAGGTCCTCCTGAATTTAGGGCTGGTGCTCTAAACTGCACAATCTAGCTGCCCCACTAATGTAGTTCTTATACTACAGAATTGCACAAAATGGACAATGAATGAAGAAGTTGACCTGAAAGCTCAATGGCTTTCTATTAAAACAAGATTAGAAAAAGCTTAAATATATATATATATATATATAAAAATTTGCCTTTAAATGGACTATATAGTATATACTATACTATAGTTGTACTGTAAGATTAACTTAACATCTTCTTAGTTTTTTTCTTAAAAGCAATTTGATACCTCCTAAAGTATGTATTGATAGAAAAAGTTCCACATTTACTCCTACAGAGTAAGATGGAAACCATTTAGACTCCCTGCTTATGAATTATTTGCATTAAAATCAGTAGCCATCTAGTATGTGAATCACTGTTAGAAAACCCTCATTACTGTCATTACCTGTTTCTTTTATATGTTTAACTCAAAACATGTTATAATTGTCTGTATACTTGTCTCTGAGTAAAAGCTCCTTGAGATAACATATAATTTTTTAATGTTTGGCTTTCTTAGCCTCCTCTTGGGAGAAGGGAAGCGCTATGTTAAAAAAAAAAAAAGTACTGATTCATTTGGTCCTCAAAACAACCCTGTGGTATAGATGCTATTGTTAGCATACTAATTTTATAGTGGAAGAAACAGGCAAACTGATTTAGTGACTTAGGGGTCTGTTAGATAGTCAATGAATGAATTTGAATTCAACTCTTCCTGGCTCCAGGCCCAGCTGTCTAGATACATAGAAATTTTTAATACATAAAATTTACAAACTAAATATGTATATATATGGTATTCTAAGTATAGAAGGCATTTGGTATATATTTGAATTAAATTAGATGTGTATGTGTGTGTGAGATAAAAAACAGAGGTATCTAGTAATAAAACTTTTAATGTAAACATCAAATCATTCATTTTGTGCTTATGGTTTCACACTGAAAGAGGTAATGGGCACATTCCAGCAAAAATCTGATCTATTGAAAATACATCTTCTGTAAAAATATAACGAATAGAAATAACATTAGCCCATGGAAATAAAAGCTTAAATTTACCCTCATTAAAAATGGATCATTATAAATATAAATTAATCAGTATAAATAAATGATTATAATTTTTTTCATATAAAACATTTCCACATTAGTCATTTTGTATAAGAAGATTCAAATAAAAGGAAAAAAAAGTGAAAATAGCATGCTTCAGTATGTATTCCAAGAATGTCAGTTCTTTCACTAGAGGCAGATCGTATTCATCATTAGTCATTTGGGATTGTCACATCATTGTATTGCTGAGAATAGCTAAAGTCATTCACAGTTTTTCATCAAACAATATTGAGATTGTATACAACATTCTTGTAATATTCACTATGAATCAGTTCTTCTAAATCTGTCAGTCTTTTAAATCATAGATCGTTCTGTTTGTCATTTCTTAAAGCACAATAATATTCCATTACAATCATAAACCACAGCTTGTTTAGTTGTTCCCTTTTTTGGGATATTTTTGGAATATAAAACTAATAGTAATATTGCTGGTTCACAAGGTATACACGAGTTTTAGAACTTTTTGAGCATACTTTCAAATGGTTGGGTCACTTTACAAAGTTTGAAATATTTTGTACAAATTGAGATACTCTTTTCTTTCTTTCTTTCTTTCTTTCTTTTTTTTTTTTTTTGCATTTTCTTTGAA
Organism: Myrmecobius fasciatus; assembly: GCA_023553655.1. Taxonomy (NCBI): domain Eukaryota; kingdom Metazoa; phylum Chordata; class Mammalia; order Dasyuromorphia; family Myrmecobiidae; genus Myrmecobius; species Myrmecobius fasciatus. The sequence continues at coordinate 50,342 of JAJPUD010009774.1, read as the reverse complement.
AAAAAGATGTTTCAAGGTTTTTCATTCTTAAACAAAATGTACAAGCCAGACTTTGTAAATGAATGTAACAACTAGTTGTTATAATTGTTGTTTTGGGTAAATTAGAGTTTTGCCTGTTGGGATGGATAAATATTTTCATCTTGACACTTGATTATATTGCGGACTTAGAGCCTCCAATTTAGAACAAGAATATATTATATCTTCTCATTATTCATGACTTGACAGAAATATGGTTCTGTTTTTAGGAAATACATTTTGTTAATAAAGTTGAAAATTATGGCATGCATCTTTGAAAGAAAAACGTTTTTTCTTTCAGCAATGTAAAGATCCAGATTTTTCTCATAATATGGATTGAGATTGTGTTTTAGTGTTTTTTTTTTTTTTGTTTTAAATTTTAAAGGAATTTCCAAGTCTCTACTCTCATTTTAATTAGCCATTTAAAAAAGTCCCAGGTCTTAGTGAACAGGATACTCTTATCTTTATTTTTAAAAAGTAATTTTCATAACATTGAATCTTATAAAAACTCAGCAGCTGAGTTGTATTTGTTTTTACCTGCTGGTTCTTTTTTGTTGTTCAGGTAACACAAGAAGTGAAACTAGTATTGCATTGAATTCTGTAAATTATTATTAATCTTCGCTTTGTCTTCAACATTATTTAACCATATTTTAGTTTGTGTGGGTAAAAAACTTTTTAACATTTTGTTAAAATAATTTTTTTCATAGTATTCAGAAGTTGATGTTGATATTCACAGAAGTGGTTCTATGGTTTTAGATGTTAAGCTTCTAATGTAAATTTTTGATTCTTTTGAAAATTTTGGTTGTTATGCAAAATTGAACTCCTTTGAAAAATTCACTGATTTTCACTGATCACTTTTCAACAATTCTAGATATCTTAAGTTCCAAGAGAATTTGTTATTTTTCATTTCTTATTGCAGTTATTTATATATTTTTGTAGTTTCTGCACTATCTTTTTTGTCTCTTAGCTTAACTCTTTATTGAATGCGATTTCTAGGTTAAAAAAATCAATTTTAATAATTTTTTTTCCCTAGGGAACCCAAAGTACTTTTTTTGAAAGAAATTGTTGCAAAATGCCGTTTTAAGATTTAAGGTTAACATGTATTGGATCACTTGCTGACTGGGAGGAGGTGGGGGGAAGAGAGGGAAAAAAATTAGAACATAGGGTTTTGTAGGGATGGAAAAAAAAAAGATTGAGGAAAAAAAAGATTTAAGGTTAATTTTAAAAGAAGTTGTAGTATTCCTTCTTATGAAATATAGTTGAAAATGATAGTCTCTTTAGATAATAAGAATAAATATACTAAACATGTCAGATACACTTGGGAGGCTTTCTTTAGACCGATTTTTAAACAAAAATGTAGATTTGCCCATATAATTTTTTTATCTATAGTTGATACTTAAATTCTAAATGTTAAAAGTTAAATTTATATTCTTTGAAAGTTTCAGATACTTTCATGTATATTTTTACCTAATGATTCTGTAAAAGCAAATAGGAGATAAAGATTATATGACATAACCTTTAAGAGATAGAATCGCAAAGCACCATCCAAACCAATTCTCATATTAAACCGTAATTTTCACTGTATGTACTTAACATGTTTCATTGTAATGTTCTGTTGTAAGTCCTTGGTATGCCAAATTTTTTTTCTTAGAACACTTAGATTGGCATTACCATTTTATTTTTAATAGTTCATTGAAAGGCTTTATAGTAAAGAAATATAACAGCAAAGGCATCATGACTATTTTGTCATGTAGGACTAAAGTCAAGAATAGATGATTGAATTATTTGTTGAATTAGGAGAAGGGAGAAGACAGCTAGATAATAATGGATAATAAGGTGGAGTCTTAAGGGATGGATATCTTAGGAAGAATTGTTTAGAGGTTGAGTAGAATAAGATAAGAGAAAGTTGTTGTAGGGGTGTGGTGTTGAATTAAAATGTATCCCTCCTGGCTGTGTATTGACTTAGAAAACCACAAATGAACATTGTTTTATTTTTTTAATTTGTTAAACCTTTCACAATTACATTTTGGGCCAGCTTTATTCCTCTCTTCTAAGAGAATTATTTTGCCACTGTTAGCCTTATTAGCTGAATAAGTAATTATAATGTTGGTTTAAAAAATAATTTAGGTTTTTTTTATTGAAACTTTTTATTTGGAGGCAGCTAGGTGGTGCAGTGGATAGAGCACTAGCCCTGAAGTCAGGAGGACCTGAGTTCAAATCTAGTCTCAGACACTTAACACTCCCTAGCTGTGTGACCCTGGGCAAGTCACTTAACCTCAATTGCCTCAGCAAAAAGCAAAAAATAAAAAAATCTTTAAAAAAAGAAAAGAAATTTTTTATTTTTCATCATTGACCTTTGCAAAGCTTTCTGTTACAAATTTCTCCCTCCTTCCCCCAACCTACTTCTTTACATGGCAGGAAGTCTAATACATGTTAATTATGTTAAAATACTTGATAAATCAAATATGAATATACATATTTATACAGTTATCTTGCTGTACAAGAAAAAATAGATCTACAAGAAAAAAATCTGAGAAGGGAAACATAATTCAAGCAAACATCAACAGTGTGAAAATGCTATGAATGACAAGATTTTCTAAATTTCATATGTACACAGACTTTTAAAAATTGTCACCATGGGGCAGCTAGGTGGCGCAGTGGATAGAGCACCAGCCCTGAAGTCAGGAGGGCCTGAGTTCAAATCTGGTCTCAGACACTTAACATTCCCTAGCTGTGTGATCCTGGGCAAGTCACTTAACCCCAATTGCCTCAGCAAAAAGCAAAAAAAAAAAAAAAAAAAAAAAAATTGTCACCAAATTGTGGATGGTGACTATGCCTAGCCAAGTGATAATATTATAATATAGATGTTATGAAACTGTTGCTCACATATACTTGGCCTATGCTCTCCCAACTCTGGACTACTTATTTGATCCATTGTGGGAGCGCCAGGTACTTGCAAGTTCCTGAATAAAGCTTTTGTTCTATACCATGAGATGCTTCTGAAGTACTGATAATTCAGATGAGGTCCTGAATATCCCACAAAAAGGAAGAGGTGAAGTTACAAAAGAAAATGGATTAGATTTATTGGATTTATAGTTAGGGGGAAGGCTACTCTACCACACCTATGACCAGCCTGAGCTAGAGTCAAGTGTTTTGGGGCCTGAAGAGGACCTTAAGTATGGATAATTGGATATTATATCCCTTTATAGCAAGACAATGGAAGAATTTTGCCAAGACCTCCTTCTGCATACAGTGGCTGGGACAGGTCAATAGAATTCCCGTCCTCTTGAATCTGTGGTCAACTTGTTTATTAGACAATTTAGCAGATTAGGTTTTAGAAGGTATCCAGATTTGTATAAGATACTCCCTGATTTCCTTTGATCACTTTTTGAGGCCTGTCTGTGATATATGCCAAGTACTCTGTTGAGTGCTATGATTAAAAAGATAAAAAATGAAACCCCCTTTTACTTTGGTTGCGCTTACATTCTAAGTGTTTGCATGTTTGTGGAGGTGGGATAGATATTAAAGCATATTCATACTCTGGGAAGGTTATTCATAGAGGAGGTACTTGAATGAGGCCTTTAAGGAAATTTGGGAATTATTAGAGAATTAGGAGAGTGGTATGGTGATAGAATGTTGAGTTGGAGTAATATTAAGCTAATAGACCAGTTTGGCTAGAATGTAAAGTTCACAAAGAAGAATCATGAAATAAAGATGTGTATCAGTGCTGGAAAGATAGGGGTAGATTGTAGATGGAGAGCCTTAAAAGGCCAGATGGCAGCTTTTCTGCTTTATTCCATAGGCATGGGTAGTTATTAGAGATTTTTGAGCAAAGAAGTGATATGGACACATCTGTGTTCTAATCATTTTATTTAACCAGTTGTGCAGAGGACATATGGGAGTATCTTTTGGAGCTTATTAGGAGAGAATTAATGAAATCTAAACTAGAGGTGGCATTATGAGTAGAGAGAAGAGGACTAAAAAAAAGTATGATTAAAAAATACTTGGCATCTGAATGTCAGGGGGAGGAGAATGATTTTGGCATTATTAGTAGTTTACAGTAGTTGTGTCAAATTCAGACAAAAAAAGGGACTTGTAATCTTAAGGCTCCCTTCAAGTGGTGTATTAATTTTAAAATACATTTTTTATTTATTTTGTTATATATTTCCCATTTATATTTTATTCTGGTTTAGGTTGCACTAGAGAGACTTTGTATCATTGTAAAACCATACATACTTAACTATCTGGCTTTATTATCTCTAGATCAATTATTTGTTTTCAAACATCATTCAGACCAAGCACTGGGTTGTGCCCATTGCACACTAGTTAGTTGATCTGGTCTAACATTAAAATAAATGGATGTTTGTTGAACTGACTTAAATCGACAGTTTGGTCAAGCATGTTATAATAACTTACCTTAAGTAGATAAAAATTCCATGATTTGTCATGTAAGATTTTATAATTTTCCTTTTTAAAAGGAGAAACAATGAAAGATTTAAATAAGTTTATAAGACTGATTGTTTTTCTTTTTATCTTGCAGCAACGCACCTCTTGCTTTTTCCTCCAAAGTATGTTATGTTAAGTTTCGTGACCCATCGAGTGTTGGTGTGGCCCAGCATCTAACTAACACGGTTTTTATTGACAGAGCTCTGATAGTTGTACCCTGTGCAGAAGGTTGGTATTTTAGATGTTTTTCTGTAATGTCAGTCTGTCCTTTTTGTTTGATGGCCTTTAGTTTTCCCAGAAATTGGCAAGTAGCTGGTACTCTGTTTTGTGTGTTTTAAAAGCAAAAAATGAATTTGGAAATGGGAAAAAAAAGTTTTCATTTTAGTAGTAAAATACATGCTTAAATCATTGATTTATCTTGTTTTTAGCCATACATCTAAATATTAAAATTTTTTGTAACAAGTACAAATTGCAGAGTGTATTCTAAAAGGATTATAATCTTAACAAGGATTATTATTTATTTAAACACCTCAGTGTTTGGGAAATTGTTCTCCTGAACATCTAGTTCTAATATTTTTTTCAATGAGACAAAACAGAGTGGGCACAGTTTGCCAATTTGGGGTTATCTAAGTGATGGTGTTTGTGTTAATGATAAAAATAAAATTAATTTCATTAAAGTTATTGATCTTAATTTCACATCATTGATGCTGATTTTATATAAAACAAATTTATTTTTTACTTTCACAGGCTTTTTTTGAAGTTAAAAATATTTTCTAAGAAATCTCAGCAGAAAGAGGCCAAAGGCCTTAAGGTTACTATTCATTAAGGTTAAGTGCCTTACATTTTCTTAAGAACAAATAATTAACAGTATTGATTTTTTAAGTAATAGCATATTTAGTCTCTTCAAGTCACTTACAGTAGGCCATGCTGGTGTATGCACTTCAGGATTAAGCAATTAATATTTACATAAAAACTATATCACTTTGTAATAATTCCTTTGCTGGAAGATTTTGCCTTCTAACATCTAGGAATGATTGAAAATTTTAAATTAAATTCCTGAGATACTTTCATTAGCAGATTCATCTTATGTGACTAAATTTGACTTTCTAAAAAGAAAGTTACTCTTAACATACAGACTAGATAGATTACACTTCAGATTTTTGTGTATAATTCAGGATGCATTATTTTGGGACATTATTAACATTAAAAGTCCAGTTCAATGAGGACAGTTCTGGTGTTGTTGATGTCCCAGGATATAGAACATTCTGGATTTTTTTTCAAATGAGTTTAAAAAATAGGTGTTCTCAAAAAAAAGGAATACAATTAATTATTTGTGTACTATTATAGTCTGATCAGTGAGGGGTATTTAGTTTATAATAGTTGGGGAAAGGATGAAAATTTTTTACTTCTGCAAGGCTGGAAGTGAGCTAACAAATACACCATACCAAGTAGGAACTTTATGGTGAAGAATTCCCATAGAAGACATCTCTCATTGGAATTTGACCAACAAGCAACTAAGATTAAATATCTATAAGCTTACCCACAACTATATTCGAAAGACTATATACCATTGATAGCCGAGGGTCTTATTTTAATTTACTACTGAATCAAAGGAGAACATTTCACCTATTGCATTACCAGTGTTACTTTGGTACATTGTATGTTTTTTCCTTGGAGAGCTTATAACTTAATACCTGGGCAACTTTAACTTTGAGTTGTCTTAATTCCTTTTTTGGGAGTGATATTCAGTAAAGACTAAAAGTCAAATTGTAATTATGGTTAAATATATTTTACCATTTTGAGGTAGAAGCTTTCTTTCATATTATGTGATTAAAACCAGCATTTTTTAAAATTGCATTTTAGTTACAAGTAAGTATGAGTTTTTAAAAGATAATAAACCTTCCCATGGATAGTTGAAATATTAGAAAATAATCAGATACACTTTTTTATTTCAAAGAGTAATTAAAAATTTAATATAGCAAGAGATTGGTTTACATGCAGACCATATAGAAGTTTACAGTACATCCTGTATCAGATTTTGCAGTGCACACTGAGTAATGCCTTACTATTGTGCTAAAAATAGCATGTTACTTCAGAATAAATCAAAAGGAAAGAATTTTAATTGAATACTGTAAAATGGGAGATTCTAGACATCATTAAACAGTCAATACTGCCAGCATTTGTTTTTGCATACTTTAGAAATAGCATTGTAACAGAAAAGAGAAAATCCTAGTAGAAGCTTATAGAAAGTGTTTTTCAGTTTATTCTAGCCTGCTGCTTTAGTGTATTTAGTGCATTATGTGAGGAGGAATCTCAGTTGTGGAAATAATGTTCAATGTGTAACATTACATATTAATCATTAGCTATTACTAGTCAAAAAAATGCCACTTAAAAATATAGCTTCATTACTTTGTCCAAATGTGATTTTTTTCTTCTTGCGTGCATCCCCAGATTTCTCTTTAAATGTTACACTTAGAAAAAGAAAAGGTTGAAACATAAAGATGCCACATAACCATCAATCATAACTTTATGTCCACATTTTCTGGTAGATGGATTTTGACTATTAATTTGGTTTTGTATGTTTTCTCTATGTGATATTTGTGCATTATTAGATGACTAGACTGGCCAAGGCAGACCTGTTTACACTTGCCTGAGTTAGGCATTGTTTGCCATGCCACTAAACCTGCCGTCAAGTGAAACCTTCATGGGGGAAATGAGATCGGAGTCTGACCCGCTGAAGATGGACGCCCTGTCTCTGTTTTTTTATTGTTTTACTTTGATTTGATTTCTTTTTCTTTATTTTGTCCCTTTTTTGTTTTTGTTTTTGTTTTGTTAAATCTCTCACTTTAACTTGTGAACTGGTATTCCAGTTCTTTGTAAATGGTATTCCATTAAGATTTCATAACATTTTGTTTCAAAGTTGTATGTGAAAGGAAGGTAGTATATTTGCAAGTTTTCAATTTAGAATTAAGGCCAAATTTTGTGTCAAAAACTAAGTTTTAGTGCTGTGATACTTAGCTTAGATCTTAATTGGCATTTATAAACTGTTTTAGTAAGCTCTGTACTAAAACAGTAAAACAGTACTAATACAGTAAATATACTTTCAAATATTTTCTAATCTCAATGAAGCTTTTTCATACAGACTGCTTTCTAAGACTAACCTCATCTTTCAGAAAAAAAAATAATTTATAGTTTCTGCTTTTGTTTTCCTGAAATTTTAGGCATATCAGAATCATCAAGGATATAATAGCAATTCATTTTTTATAGTATAAAGAATTTTGTAATATAGCACATATATATTATATATAAAGGCTGGGGTGAAGAGACCTTCGCTTTTGATACTTAATAATTATAGAATAAATTATTTTCTTTAACTAGGAAGACTTTTAGTTGCCTGCTTGGGGGCGGGAAGCATTTAACTTTTTGGGGGGGTTGGGGAGGGTGTGTGTGTGTGTGTGTGTGTGTGTGTGTGGTTGTTTGTTGAAAATTCTTCAGATCTGCAGTGTTTTAGTTTGTGTAAATGGATCCTGAGGCATAGGAAGAAGAGTATATATTGTCTTTCCTAACTGTTGTCTTTAATAAATATAAATTAAGAGAGTTATCATTTACATTGCACTCATACACTTAAGCACTTGTACCTCAGAATTTTGAGGATAAATTTAATAGGGCTATATCTTAATAATTAAGCAATGAAGTGTAACATTTTCAAGTATCATCAGTGACAGAATGAGAAAAATACTTCCAAGCATATAGTTTGACTTTTGTGCATTTTGATTTATTTGCTAAGAGGCATCAGTCAAAGTATAAATGAAAGATTTTCTGAAACTTCACTGATATACTTTTTGATGTGCTGAGGTATTCTTTCCTTCCCTTATATTCCCCCTGACCCCCAATAGGTTGAGCATACTTTCTTCTATAGGATATCATACTAAATGAGTGTCATATTTAGGCACTAAATGGACAACAAAGGAATTACAATTTGTTTTTGTATATGACTATCATAGCAGTGAAAAAGTGTTAATATGTTCTGAATTCAAGGATGAAGATTAACCATTCAGGAGCTGTTCAGATTTCATGACTTAAAAATCATGCTATCTCTTTAGAAAATAAATTATCCATAGTTAAATGCTACAGAAGGAGTATGGCTACGTAGATAAATTTGCTAACATTAGTAGCTATAAACATAGGCTAAATTATAAATAATTGAAGTTGTCATCACCTTACATTTTAGTTTTGTGCATGTTAAAACTGCATGTGTATGAGCTTGTACTCAAATGTAGCATTAGATATAATTTTTGTTATGCTGGTCACATTAAGTAGCATAACTTGCTTCAAAATTTAGGAAACAATACTTCATTGAGGACTTGGCTGTAAAAACAAATCTAAGTCTACTAAACTGTTAACTTTTGTTCATTACCTATAAACTAGGCACAACTTTTTTTTGTTTGGTTGTTTTTGTTTTTATTTAAACTTTTCATCTTGAATCCCAACTGAGGTTAGAGAAAGTATCTAGATTCTTATATTACTCAGATTTTCCTTATACATTTGATTATTTTGAATAGGTTTATTCCTATTAAAACCCAGCAAGGTGCTTTTGAAGATTTGCTACATCAGTTATATTTCACCCTGGAATGGTTTTATGAATTAAAAGTCTCCCAATTAGAAAACCTATAATGGAGTTAAGTACAAGTCCCTCTATGCTACACAGGTATGAATAATACCTTTAAAATGTTTACAGAATTTTAAGTCTGAGATACAGATTTTAAAAATGAAATAATTTTTAGGTTAGCAATATTATTCAGCAATATTGAATTAGATAAGTCGATCATTGTCCTTAAATTGTGATTGGTTTTAAACTTTTTCTGAATGTTAGATTAAAAGGAAGTTTGAAATTTTAAAATCAAGTCCTATTGATTTTATTTTTTCTTCCCCTCTAAATCTGTAGGAAATTAATTGTTACTTCTCTTAATAACAGTAGTTGTTGGGGCTTTGTAGCAAGACTTAATGATTATTAATTGTCCCTTTTCAAGCAAATACAACTTAAATGAGATTTAAAATATAAGCATTAAGGGATTTCTTAAAGGCCACATAGATTTTCTTTTCTAATTGCTCCACTAACATAATTTTTTACCAAAATTATTCAAGGGGAACATCTAGAAATTGATTCTCTGAGGCATTTAACATGTCACAGGAGTCATGTTTGTGTTAATTAAATGAGTATATTCTCATCATGGTTTGAAATTTAAATAATATGTGGAACACTTCCTCCTTTGCCCCCTCCCAACAACTTGAAATAAACATGGAGTCTATCTGGGCATCATCAGTGTTTGCATCACAAAGATGTAGTTTCAGTGATAGGAAAGGGGCATTGGTTTAGGAACAGATTTCAATTCGCACATTTGTTTTTTTTTTTTTTTTTTTTTTTTTTTTTCTTTTTTCTTTTTCTTTTTTTCTTTTTTCTTTCTTTTCCTTTTTTTTTTTTTTTTTTTTTTTTTTTTTTTTTTTTTTACTAATTTGGTTATTTGCCATTTCTGGGGATTAAACTTTAAAAAATGTTCTTCTTTTCTGTATCTGATGTTCTGTGTGCTATTAGTGATGCAGCCAACACGAACGGTTGTCATGTGTAACACAACTTTCGATCACCGCGAAAACACCGTCCTGGGAAAGCGTCCATGCTTGATATCGTTTGGTTCATGAACATTAAGTTTCCAGTACAGGTGACCCATAGCTCAAAGTGTTAAATAATTGTCTACATTATTCAGTTTTTAAAATAATATTCCATTAATGAGATTGCTAGTCTTTGAAGTTTTGATCACTTTTATTTTTCCTAGTAGAGCAGGGTAAAGGAAAGACTTAAGTTCTTATTTATTTCTTTTTAAGGATCTGATAGATAGATTCATTTATTATTATTATTTTTTAAGTGCAAGGGTAATTGTAAAATCATAGACTAAAGTTTATGTGGTGTTTCTGCTCTCTGTAATGTGTGAAACTTGCCTCTCCAGGTAAAATTCCAGAAGAATCCAAAGCCCTTTCTTTATTGGCTCCTGCTCCAACTATGACAAGTCTAATGCCTGGTGCAGGGTTGCTTCCTATACCAACTCCAAATCCCTTGACTACAGTAAGTAATATTAATCATTTTAGAATTTTAGGCTAACTATTTTAAATGATTTAATTACTCAAATTTGTAAACAACTGAGACTTACTTATAAAAAAAATGACTTTAAGTAGAACTTTTTTTAAAAAATATAGATTTAAAAGATAAACAACCAGTAAGTTCTACTATTGAAATTTTCTTGTCCCTTTTCTTAACACCTGAGCAGAATACTGTCAGGATTATCTCTTATTGAAGCATCTCAATCATGGCTTCTTAAAATTTTTCCACTCATAACCCCTTTTTGCTTGAGAAATTTTTATGTGACCCCAGGTATGTAGATATGTAAAATAGGTATACAAATCAAACATATACTAATAATAAATCATACTTTTGTGACCCCTATATTCGGTTTTAGGATGTCATGTAAGATCACAAATCACAATTTAAAAAATTGGGATTGAAATAGTATTGAAAATAGTACTTTAAATGTTCATTTATTGGAAAATCATGTTGTAATTTATGAAACTTTTAAATTGTAATAACTTAATTTTCATAGTGTGGAATGGGAATTCTGGTTGGTTGAATTTTTCAGTTAAATAGAATCTCTACTTTTCATCTTTCCCTCTCCCCTTTTTCTCTGAACCAGTTAACTAAAAGCTGTTTTAATTTATTTAAATTAAGTTGGAAATGGTTAGAAACTCCAGTTTAAGGATACTTTTCCCCCAAAAACGCCACTACAAAATGAAATGATTTATGATTCTATGTAGATGAATAGTTTTTGTTCATTTAATAAACTTGGGGATGAAAGGTTGTGATTTGTCTTTGCTTATTCCCTTTACCCTTCACCTTCTGGTTTTTAAATGAGCAAAGTCTTTGCATGTTTGGATCCCAGGCATACATGATCGTTTTGATTTCTGACTAAGGAATCTGCTTAGATTCCCCCTTCCTTTGAACATGTGACTTAGGCTTTTTACAAGTGGTTTTAATGCCTCTGTACTTGTGGTTACCAAGTATGATAACCAAAGCAAAAAGTTCTTTTTCTTTTCATTTTAACCCCAGTCATTGTCTTTTTTTTTTTTTTTTTTTTTTGCCGAGGCAGTTGAGGTTAAGTGACTTGCCCAGGGTCACACAGCTTGGGAATGTTAAGTGTCTGAGACTAGATTGGCACTCAGGTCCTCCTGACTTCAGGGCTGATGCTCTATCCATTGCGCCACCTAGCTGCCCCTCCAGTCATTGTCTTTTAAACATTTCTTTATACAGCATTGGTCCAAGTCCTCTGATCTAGAAGTAATTAAGTAATATAATACATATCTATTTTCATGTTATTGGCACTCCAATTTTTTCAGGAATTTTTTGTGGCCTTCCATTTCTGCCATTTTATAATAAAATTTAAATATGGAATCTTGGGCCCTGCTGGATGATCTCCATAATCATTTTGGGATGACTGGAAACTAGATTGTATTTTGCTAAATTGGAATTTCATATCTGATAAAATTAGCAAGATTTAGGAACTTTTGTATATTCTATGTAAGATTTATTTTTCAAAATCCTTTTCTCTTAACCCCTTTAAATCACTGGATTTATAGTAAGAACAGTTCCTGCTTAGACTATATCTGAAATAATGTTGTATTCAGAACTGATGGATATTAATAAATCAGAGAACATTCAGAGAAGGATAGCAAAAGACCTTATATATCATATGAGTATTAGTTGAAGAAATTAGGGAAGGTACCATAGTACAGTTGAAAGAACCTTGACTCTGGATTCAGAGAACCTGGGTTCAAAGTCTGTCTTATGTTCTAGAACCAGTCTAAATTTCTTAATTTGTAAAATGAGGGAAGTGGGGAGAAAAAATGTAAAATGAGGTAACTAAGATAACCTGTTAAATCTGAATTTTGAATTTGGAATGATTGACCTAGAGAATACTTGAGAATGTGGTAGCTGTTTTCCAAGTATTTGAAGAGCTCTTATAAAGGTGAAGGTATACTTGTTCTGTATGGACTCATAGAATCAGGGATTATGGATAGAAAAAAGTAAAGGGAGCTGGTTAGGCTTTTATGTTAGGAAAAGCTAAATTGAACTTTATTAAAGTAGGGTATATTGTCTTTAGAAGTAGGCCCCCTCTACCCTTTTGACCCAGCAGCATTTCTATTGGGCTTATATCCCAAAGAAATCATAAAGGAAGGAAAAGGCCCCACATGTGCAAGAATGTTTGTGGCAGCCCTTTTTGTAGTGGCTAGAAACTGGAAATTGAATAGATGCCCTTCAATTGGAGAATGGCTGAATAAATTATGGTATATGAATATTATGGAATATTATTGTTCTGTAAGAAATGACCAGCAGGAGGATTTCAGAGAGGCCTGGAGAGACTTACATGAACTGATGCTGAGTGAAATGAGCAGAACCAGGAGATCATTATACACAGCAACAACAGTACTATATGACGATTAATTCTGATGGACATGGCTCTCTTCAACAATGAAATGTTTCAAACCACCTCCAATTGTTCACTGAAGAAAGCCATATACACCCAGAGAGAGGGATGCGAAATGTGGACCACAACATAACATTCTCATACTCCTTGATTGATGTTTGCTTACATTGTGTTTCCTTTATCTGATATATCGTTTGTGTAGATAAGATTTTTCTTGCACAACAATGATAAGTTTGGAAATATGTATACATATATTCGATTTGCCAATATTTTAACATAATTAACATGTAGTGGATATCCTGCCATCTAGGGGAGGGGTGGGGAGTTGGGGAGAAAAATTTGTAACGGAAAGCTATGTAAGGGTTATTGTTGAAGAATTACCCACACATATGTTATGCAAATAAAATAAAATTTAAAAAAAAAAAAAGTAGCCCCCTCATAAAGAGAGATTCCTTGCTACTTGTTGGGTATCTTAAAGTAGGGGTGGGAGTATAATTCCATGTTATAATGAAGTCCTTTATAACTCAGATCTTTTTCTAAAAACTCCCAATTTTTAAAGATCACTTTGAATTCAAGTCACATTAGACTCAGTATATAAGATGGTGAGAATAATCCAGGACTGATATTGAGTTGAAATGGCTAATTATTTGGTTGAGATTGGAGTAAGTGTAATGGCCTGAGAAAGAACTGAAGGGTAGAAATCTCTTCCACTTCTACTCAGGAACTGGTGAATTGAAGCTAAAGAAAATTCCATAATTGTGCTGACTACATATTCCTCTTATCCAACCACAACTGAGCCCTTGCTACAATAAATGAAGTTTTTTTGGAAAGTAAGAGTCAATTTCCTTAGCCAAGAGGAGGGGGAGGAGATGAAAAGAACAAAAGGAAGGTTTGGAATAGTTTCTGAGAGCATGAGATAGGGAATGAATCAAGGAAAAAATAAATCCTGTGACATCATCTCTTCTTAACCCCCAGTCTCTGACAAAAGAATGGCTCTTATCTTTGCCAAGGAAAATCCTTCTTTGTATATTTTATCCCAAGCCTGCCTATCATCTCCAGTAAGTTGGAGTCTAAGTTATCCCTCTCTTTCAATATTCATCCCTGTTCACTGTTTCCTTCCCTAGTCAAAGTATGCTTGTCTTCTCCATTTCTTAAAAAAAATCTTCCCTATATCCAACTATCCTCAAGCTATCGTTCTACATAGCTCTCCTTCCTTTCCCAGCCTAACTCTGAAAAAGTTGCCTGTACTCACTGCCCCTAATTTCTTTCCTCTAACTCATTCCTTAGCCTTTTGCAGTCTAGCTTTCATTCTCATCACTTGACTGAAACTGTTCTCTCCCAAATTACTAATTACCTCTTAATTGTCAGAATTAATGGCCTTTGACAGTGCTGACCATTCTCCTGGGTAATTTTTTCTCTCTGGTTTTCATGATACTGCTCTCCCCTAGTTCACATCCTACCTGTTAAGGCCCTCACAACCTTTTGACTTAAATAGGCTCTTAATAGGTTTCCTGGTCCTAAATTTCTTCCTGTTCCCATTCATTCTACATATAGCTGTCCAAGAGATTTTTATTAAGTGTAGATCTAAACATATTACTTTCCTATTTAACTCCATTGACTTTTAACTCCTCCTTTGGTTCTTAAAACCATACACATCCTGTTTCCAAAGTACTTTTCCAGTTTCATTGGACATTATTCTTCCTCTTGCACCCTGCATTCCTACTAAACTTGACTTTTTTCTTTTTCTTTTTTTTTCTTTTTAATTTTTAATAGCTTTTTACTTTACAAAATACACGTAAAGATATTTTCCAACATTCACCCTTGCAAAACCTTGTGTTTCAAAAATTTTTCCCTCCCCACCCTAGCCTCACACAGCAAGTAATCCAATATAGGTTAAACAGGTGCAGTTCTTCTAAACATATTTCCATGTTTATTCTGCTGCACAAGAAAAATTAGATGAAAAGGGGGAAAAATGAGAGGAAAAAACTCAAAGCAAAAAACTAAAAAGGTGAAAATACTATGTTGTGATCCACATTCAGTCCCCAAAGTCCTCTGTCTAGATGCAGATGGCTTTCCATCACAAGTCTACTGGAATTGGCCTGAATTTTTAAAAAGAGCCAAGTCCCTCATACTTGGTCATCACATAATGTTGCTGTTGCTATGTACAATGTTTTCTTGGTTCTGCTTACTTCATTTAGCATCAGTTCATGCAAGTCTCTCCATGCCTTTCTGAAATCATCCTGCTGATTTGTTTCTTATAGAACAATAATATTTATTCCATTACCTTTTTTTTAATCATTATTAAAGCTTTTTATTTTTTTAAAAAAATGCATGGATAATTTTTCAACTTTGATGCTTGCATAGCCTTGTGTTCCAAATTTTCCCCTTCTTCCCAACACCCCCTCCCCAGATGGCAAGTAATCTATGTTATACATGTTAAAATATGTTAAATCCAATATATGTAAGCACATTTGTACAATTATCTTGCTGCACAAGATCAGATCAAAAAGGAAATAAAATGAATAAGAAAACAAAATGCAAACGAATAACAATGAAGAGAGTGAGAATGTTATGTCATAATCCACACTCCGTTCCCGCAGTCCTCTCTCTGGGTGTAGATGGCTCTCTTCATTACAAGATCATTGGAACTGGCCTCAATCATCTCGTTGTGGGAAAGAGTCACATTCATCAGAATGATCGTCTTATAATATTGTTGTTGCTGTGTATAATGATCTCCTGGTTCTGCTCTTTTCACTTAGCATCTATTCATGTAAGTCCCTCCAGGCCTCTGTAAAATCATCCTGTTGATCATTTCTTACAGAAAAATAATATTCCATAACATTCATATACCATAACTTATTCAGTCATTCCTTAACTGATGGACATCCATTCAGTTTCCAGTTTCTTGCCGCTACAAAAAGGGCTGCCACAAACATTTTTGCACCTGTGGGTTTCTTTCCCTCCTTTAAGATCTCTTTGGGATATAAGCCCAGTAGAAACACTGCTGGATCCAAGGGTGTGCACAGTTTGATAATTCTTTGAGCATAGTTCCAAATTGCTTTCCAGAATGGCTGGATCTATTCTATTCCATTACTTTCACATATATAACTTATTCAGCCATTCCCCAGTTGGTGGGTATCCACTCAATTTTCAGTTCCTTGCCACTACAAACAAGATTGCACAAGAAACTGGAAACTGAGTGGATGCCCATCAATTGGAGAATGGCTGAATAAGTTATGGTATATAAATGTCATGGAATATTATTGTTCTATAAGAAACGAGCAGCAGGATGATTTCAGAGAGGCCTGGAGAAACTTTTATGAACTGATGCTAAGTGAAATGAGCAGAACCAGGAGATGATTATACATTTTATGTGTGTTATTTGCACATAGTCCCCTTCACTAGAATATGAGCAACTTGAAGACAAAAACTTTTCTTTATGTCCTAAGCATTAAGCAAAATGCCTGGCACATAGCAAGTACTTAACAAATGCTTGTTGACTGACATTTAATAGTAAAATTATATGTGCTTTTTCCCCCCTCTTTTTTTGGTAAACAGCTTAGTGTCTCACTTAGCAGCTTGGGAGCTATACCAGCAGCAGCACTAGATCCTAATCTTGCAACACTTGGAGAGATACCACAGCCACCTCTTATGGGAAATGTGGATCCTTCCAAAATTGATGAAATTAGGAGGACTGTTTATGTTGGAAACTTGAATTCCCAGGTAAGACATTAAAGAAGAAACTGAGTAGTAGTAATTGTAACTCCTTTTTTTCTTAATGGCCATTTTTTCCTTAATTGCTATTGATGTCTTATCTGATTTTTTTTTTAGATCATAGATTTATTATGATTTATTTGTGTCGTTTTAGACAACCACAGCTGATCAGCTACTTGAATTTTTTAAACAAGTTGGAGAAGTAAAGTTTGTTCGTATGGCAGGTGATGAGACTCAGCCAACTCGATTTGCTTTTGTGGAATTTGCAGATCAGAATTCTGTACCGAGAGCTCTTGCTTTTAATGGAGTAATGTTTGGAGACAGGCCACTGAAGTAAGAAATTCTAAAAGAAGAAATTATAATGCTCTTATACTACTCTTGGTTTTGTTACATGCTTTTATGTTTTTTGGGGGGGGTTGGTTTTTTAGCAGTTGGCCTTTAAAGAGGAATGAAATCTCTGTTTATCTATTACATATTTCTTTGTCAAGGATTTCACCAACTTTTGAGTCATCCAAGTTTGCAAACTAGGGACCATTCTAGATTTTGATGTCTAGTCAAACATTGTTTATATTACAGACTTTTATTTAGTATAAGTTTAATATGAAAATACAGACCCCACACAGCATTTTCAACATATTTTACAGATGCTCATTGTTTCACACTTATTTTTTAAAAAAAATTTTTTTTATGTGTACATATTTATAGTTATCTTGCTGTGCAAGAAAAATTGGATCTAGAAAGAAAAAAAGAAAAAAAAAACCTGAGAAGGAAAACAAAATGCAAGCAAACATCAACAGAAAGCGTGAAAGTGCTATGTTGTGGTCCAAACTCTGATCCCACAGGCCTCTCTCTGGGTGTATATGGCTTTCTTCATCTCTGAACAATTGGAACTGGTTTGAATCATCTCATTGTTGAAGAGAGCCATGTCCATCAGAATTGATCATCGGATAGTCTATATCACACTTAAAAAAAAAAATGTGGGGGCAGCTAGGTGGCGCACTGGATAGAGCACCAGCCCTGAAGTCAGGAGGACCTGAGTTCAAATCTGATCTCAGACACTTCCTAGCTGTGAGACCCTGGGCAAGTCACTTAACCCCAATTGCCTCAGGGGGAAAAAATGTGATATGCACCATTTGGGACGGCAGAGGAATCATTTTAAATTATTTCTAGGACCTTTACTAAATTGAGTTGTTATGAGTGCACAAAGAGGAACAAAATCAAGTGATTGTTGTTGTTCAGTTATTTTAGTATCTGATTCTTTGTGACCCTGTTTCCAGTTTTCTTGGCCCAGTAAAAGGCTAAAGTGACTTGCTCAGAGACACAGCTAGTATCTGAAGCCAGATTTGAAGTCAGGAAACTAAGCCTCGACTCCAGGCTCAGCATGCTTATTTACTTCACCATCAAGTAATTAGAGGAGGTCCTTTTAAGACAGATTCAACAGTTTGTATCACAGACAGATGATAACTATCATTGAAAATAGTCATTTAGGTTATTCAGACCAAAAGTTATTTTGAGCAGGTAAGTGGCACAGTAGATTCAAATATGACTTCAGACACATAATAACTGTGATGATAGGTAAGTCCTATTGCCTTCAGTAAATAAATATATTGAAAAATTATTACACAAATTATTGAATTGCTTAGATGCTTGTTATTATCCATTTATCAAATTCCTGCTAGATGAACAGATAAATAGTTGATAGTGGGTCTATTTAGTCAAGGTACTGTGCTGTTAGGTGCTGGGGTTACAAAGTGAGACAGTATTTGCCCTTGAAGAGCTTGCATTCTAATAGGGGATGCAACATGTTCATAGAAATACAGAATATGAATGAATGAAAAAACATTTATTAAGAGCTTTTTTGGTATCAGGTTCTTTAGAATTATAAAAAGACACTTTCTGGCTTCAAGGACAAAATGTTTTGGGAGGAGGGATTTTTTGGATTGGGAATTCGTAGGGTTGGTTAATAGAACTGTAGAGCCTATGATTGTTGTGAGGTAGAGGTGGAACGGGAGGGCGGGCAGAGCACTCAGGTGCTGACATAGCATGAAGATGGTTGAAGAGCAATGTTCAATATGGGGCTCTGGGTCTATTTATGGACAACTCTTGCCAATCTAGAGCAAATAGGACCTTAGGGCAGGAGCTGAAGGGCCTGCTCAAAAGCAAGGAGATGGCATAAAGATGACTAAAAAGCAGCATGCTTAATAAAATTAGGGAGAATCTGCAAAGGCCTTGGTAGTAGTACATGAAATGTAATTTTAAAGAACCTGGGAATTAGGAGTCTGAAATAAAGGGGCAGTGCATTTCAATTATGAAGGACAGCCTATGAAAAGCATGGAGATGGTAGATGGAACGATGCATATAAAGGAACAGCATAATGGATAGCAAATTTAATTGGAATGTAGAGTGTGTGACTTGGAGGCATGTATAATCAGCCTATAAAGAATCCTAAATAGGAGTTTGTATTTTATCCTAAAGGCACTAAGGAACTACAGAAGTCTTATGAGTAAGTGGATGAGGTAGTCACATCTGAGCTTTGGAAATGTCAATTTGACAACTTGTATGAAAGAATAGGTAGTAAAAAGGAGAGAATTAACAAAGAGAGGGAAGGCTGTGGTGTTGTTAGGTGGGAGGGATGAGGACCTGGACTAAAATGCTTATGGTGATATGAGAGAAGGGAAAGGAACAGAAGGTAGAGAAGTTGACAAGGTTGACTTGACAACTGATTAGATATTATACTCTAGGATGGCTTATAGTTTGAGAACCTGTATGACTGGAAGAGTCCCTTGACAGAAAGAAGGAAGTTAGAATTAGGAGTGTTTAAGGGGCAAAATAATGACTTCTGATTTGGACATAATGGGTTTGAGATTTTTATGGAACATCCAGGTGGAGATGTTTGGAAGCAATTGAAAATTCAGGTCTAGAATGCATGAGAGATGTGGCCTGAATTATGTAGATGTGGAAGTATTATATAGAGTAGATATTTGAACCTTTTAAAGTTGATGAGCGCAATCAAATGGCCATTTATTAAGCACTTCTGTTTGTTAAGACTGTGTACACTAAAAGAAGATGGAGAAAGAATAGGGCTTAGGGAAGAGACCTGCAATACATGTAGGCATAGAGTGTGAGATGCAAGCATTAAGAAGATGAACTTGCAAAAGAGACTAAGAAAATCAGTCTGATAATTCAGAAGAATATGATCGATGAACATAGAATGTTTGAAGTCAAGTAGTTTGAAATAAGATTGGAAGATTTGAACCAAATTTTTAGTGTTACTAATGTCAGGAAAAAGAGTTTTTATTTCAGTCTATTGGCAATGAGAAACTAATGATTTTTGAACTCGGCATTAGGAAAGTTAGTTTGGTGGCTTCATGGAGGATGGATTGGGGGAGATAAGAGTTAGAGAAATGAGGTAGGGGATTATTAATAGTTTTTGTTAGCAGTTAATGAGGGTTTGTTTTAGGGTGGTGGCACTGATTGGAGAGGAGAGATGGATGCGAGAGACTGAAAGGGTAGGACCAAGAAGATTGAGTAATGCTGAGGGAGAGAGGGATCAATCAGATGACAGAAGTTTGTGAATATAGGTGACTGGGAGGAGGAGGATGGTGGTTTAACAGAAGGAAGTGGGGAGAGGGGCACATTTGAAGGGAAGGAAAGATGTGGGAGGCAAGGCACACCAAGTTCTTCAACTTAGCCTTATGTAGGCATTAGGTAAATGCTGTGACCTTTTAGGAAGGATACTAACAAAAAGTCTATTTATTAGGTGTTCTGATTTAAAAAAAAAAAAAAAAAAGATTAGTTTTTCAGTGCTAATTGTGTACGAGATGGTGTAGGGGAAAAAGCCAAATTTTAAATGCTAGGATCAGAAACAGTTCATCTTTATACTGACTTAAAAATTTGTGGTTCACTGTCGCATTCTTTTAAAACCATGTCTCAGGTCTTTTTACCATTTTGGCTTCATCAGCAACAAGTGATTGAGGAAGGAAGACTTTTATTAGTTGGATGTTAGAAAGATTTGGTTTTATTTTTCATTGGCCCTCTTAAGTGTTTTTTGTTGTTCATGTTTACCACATAAATGTAATTTGTTTTGTGTTTTTAAGTGTATATGTTCTGGTATTTTTAAATTTAGAATAAATCACTCCAACAATGCAATAGTAAAACCCCCTGAGATGACTCCTCAGGCTGCTGCTAAGGAACTAGAAGAAGTCATGAAGAGAGTACGAGAAGCCCAGTCATTTATCTCAGCAGCTATTGAACCAGGTAGGTTCATTGAGTGGTTACTAAGATTTTATATCAGAAGTGATAGAATTCTAGAGCTTGCAGGGACCTTAGAAATCTAAAACCATCACATAGGTGAGGAAACATGTTCAAAGACATGGTTTCAAGTTCAGATAGTTGCTTTTAATGAATGTTATTTTTTTCTTTTAAAATAAGTATAAAGTAATCAGCTTTATATTTTAATAGTAAAGTTAGTGCTCACTAAAGAGTTGTTTTAAAATATGGTATTTAAAAAGTTATTTTGAAGCTACAAAAGGTAAATATTTTATGCCATTTTGTCATTAAAGCAGATTAATGTTCTTTTAAATTTGAACTGAAAATATAGAGCATAATAGTCAACAATCCTAACAGACTCAGGTATTTAATATTATTTAGAAAAATATTACTCTTATTAAAACCTGTGCTCTGTTAACTGGGGAAAAAAGCATTCTGAAAACGTTCGGTTTGAACATATTTTCAAATGCTCTGCAAATTGTGTCTCCTACTGTAGAAAAAAGAAAAAAACATCAGAAAAGACTTCAGAATTCCTTTTGAGATAGTGAGATTGACATGTTGTAATCATGTGCATTATGGCAGCATCAGATCATTCCTTATGCACAGCTGTTTATAATCATCTGGTTTATATGTACTGCTGCAGGATGGCTGCACTCAACGAGTATATGCAATGACTTTCTTGGATGTTTCTGAAGGATAATTGCAAAGAAGGAGGATGTACAGAGAGTAGGCCCCTTGCATTATGTGTGGTACATTCCACTTGTGCCTGAGTATTAACTGGGATCTTTAATTGTTCTGAGCTTACACTGCAAAGTGGTTTTTTCCTCTCAGAGTCTGGAAAGAGCAGTGAAAGAAAAGGCGGCAGATCTCGTTCCCATACTCGTTCAAAATCCAGGTCTAGCTCAAAATCACATTCTAGAAGGAAAAGATCACCATCAAAACACAGGTGAGATTTTGAATTTTAAATTTAAAACTCAAGTTTTTGGTCCAAATATCAGAGTTGAGCAGCATAATGCTCACATAGATGTTTAGATGCCATTTAATTATTGTATTCATTATTGTGGTTAACAGATAAAATTGTGCCTGTATTTATTTTACTTTCATTCTAAACTAATATTAATTTTTTAAAGCTTTTTTTCTTTCTTTCTCTCTGTCTCTCTCTTTTCTCTCTTTCCTTCCTTTCTTTTTTTCTTCCTTCCCTCCTTCCTTTTTTGGGTAAGCAGTCTGATATAGGAAATAGATGTGCAACCATGTAACATGTATTTGCATATTGATCATTTTGTGGAAGAATCCCTCCTCCTTCCCCCCAAAAAGGGAAAGAAATCAAAAAATAGTATGTTTTGGTCGGTATTCAGATTCCCATCAGTATTTTTCATTGGTGGCAGATTGTAATTTTTTCATCATGAGTCCTTTGAAATTGTTTTGGATCATTGTATTGCTGAGAATAGCTAAGTCATTCAGTTTTTCATCATACATTATTGCTTTTACTGCGCATAATGTTCTGGTTCTGCTCACTTTACACTGTTAGTTCATGTACTTTCTTTTCTTCGAAGTCCTGTTTTTTTTTGTTTGTTTTTGCCTTTGTGTTCCCTTTGCCTTACCCAACAGTAGGCATTTCTGAATTACTCTTTGGATTGGGTAGGGATTGTTCTTACTATTTTTTTTCCCCAAAATAACAAAATAATTTTCTCTCTTCCTCCTTCCTTCCCCTCCCACAATTGGGGAGAAAAATCCCTTTGGCACATGCATAGTTAGTCAAGCAAAATAAATAAAACATTGGCCATTTCCAAAAAGTATTTTATCTTCAGTTTTATATTCTGAGTCCCTCCATTTTTAATATTTTTCTTTTATACTACTACTACAGTAAAGAAACTATGGTTTCTGCTGGGAAATACACTTTTAACATTTTCTGCATTTTTCTTGCTAGCAACAAAGTACTACCCTTTCTCATTTTTTTTTTTTCATATGAACTCTTAAAGACAACAGCAGAGGTAATAAGGTCAAAGGGGGACTCTTTCCCTTTGCCCTAAGACTGCCATAATTGATCTTGTACCAGATCAGCACTGTGGAGATCAGTTGAGAAGTTAGGACTTAGTAATCATTAGGGTTGGTTCCAGTCTTAAAGAAATAGGAGCTTGTCTTTATTTAAGCATGAACTTTTCAGTTGTATTTAGAAAGTTTACTTTTAAAATACATGTAAATCTTACTTTAATTTTTCTTTGTCGTTGCTAAATGAAATTATTCTTGATTTTAGCTTTTTTGAAGCTAATCAGAAATTTATTGTATTTACACATTACTTTGTTACTAAATAGGGAGATGTTTAAATGATTTCATTCTAACCAGAAAAAATGCAACTTCTATTCTTTAAAAAAAAAAAGTCTTTAGAGAATTTTTAATTTAAAAATTAGAATTAAAGATACTTAAGGGGAGCTTTGAAATTAAGTTATCTTTTAAATTTTATTGAGTCATTTTATTAATATCACAATCATTTGACAAGTATGTTAAGTTAGAACCAACTAGTCAAGTTTAAGATGTAGTAAAAATATTTTTAAAAATTAATTTTCTTTGAAGTTTTCACAAATAGTTTTAATATTCAGTGATTTTTAAATATAAATTTAATGAAGTACATATCTATTTTGCTTTCTTGTGATTTTCAAAAATAATTGCAGAACTAGCCAAAAGCTACATTTTTGTCTTAATGCTTATTATCAATCTATTAGTTACTGGTAACTGAACCAGTAATTAATTCTTTTAAACTGAAAGTTGAAAAGTTTAAAAGAATGTTGACATCATGGACAGCATGTCAGTAATAACATGAAAATTATGGAATAATTTAAGTTTTGAACTTTAAATATTGATGATGAAGTGATAGGAAGATACTCAAATAAGATTTTTGAAGTAATTTTGACCAATTGGAAAATTTGCACAAATATTTCTTTTCTTTTTTTCTTTTTTTTTTTTTTTTGCTGAGGCAATTGGGGTTAAGTGACTTGCCCAGGGTCACACAGCTAAGGAATGTTAAGTGTCTGAGACCAGATTTGAACTCAGGTCCTCCTGACTTCAAGGCTGGTGCTCTATCCACTGCGCCACCTAGCTGCCCCCACAAATATTTCTTTACTAATTTACTGTTTTCTAGAATTCAATTTCAAGTTCTCTGAGAAGACATAATTATATGTTTTATATATATGTGTATATATTTCATAACAATTCAATATCAATATTTCTGAAAGCATCAGTTTTTTAATTTGATAATTTTTAGATAATTAACACTTATGTAAAGATGTAAAGTTTGCAGAGCATTTTACATATTTATCTTATTTTGCATGTATAAATCCAGTTTGAAGTTTTAATTATTTTCAAAATCACCAATTTTATATAATATTGAGTGTAACTTTTAAACATTGAGATACTTTTAATTTTGAGGAAGTTTGATCTTTATGGTCAGTGCCATAAAAATCACCTTATGCTAATGTAGCTTGATTTTTTTTCCTCTGTTTAAATTTTTAATTGTAAAATTTCAGAAAGCAAATTTAAGTTAAAGTGTTATTTAAATTTATAGCTTGATTTTTTTTTTTAAAAGCACTTTTAGGATAATTTTTATCATTGTTAAATAAAAGCAGAATTGGTAAATGTTTTGTTTATGAGTAGAAAATATAATGAAAGATAATTAATTTCTTGAGCATACACATTCTCTCTCTCTCTCTCTCTCTCTCTCTCACACACACACACACACACACACACACACACACTTTGGAAGTATTAAGTGTCTAAGGCCAGATTTGAAATCATGTACTCCTGATTTCAGGGCTGGAGCAAAAAATATTTTTTAGGAATTGGAAGAGGCAATAAAATCTTCCTTTCCCAAATTTTTGAGTTGTTTTGATGGGATCCAAGTATCTTGTGTTATTTTTTTCACTGTAGGAGCAGATCCCATAACAGGTCACGTTCGAGACAGAAAGATAGGCGTAGGTCCAAGAGTCCCTACAAAAAACGTTCCAAGTCTAAGGAGAGGCGGAAGTCACGGACTCGTTCACGTTCACGGTGAGTTTGGAGGGAATAGTGGATCATTTTTTTCCCCCAGGAAGTGTGAGAGCCTCAGAATATTTTGAGATGTTGCAATTCACTTAAACTTTATGAGGTTACTTTCAGCAGACTTGGAATAATAAAAAAAATGAAATCCTTTTATTAACATGTCTTGTTTTTTTCATTGTTATAATTTTCCTCAGAATTCATTCTTATCCTCCTCCTAGGGAAAAATCTCTCATAACAAATAGACTCTTGACTGAAATTATTATTTTCCTCAAGTGAAAGTTGAAATAGAAGTTCTACGCAAAAATTGGATTTACCTTGTCATCAACAAGAATATATGTTTTTTGCTTATAAATGGACTTGCACTGATGGCATTGGGAGATGGCTTTTGGTTAGGTGGTGGTGGTGGTGTTTTTTGACCACATTATTTTACTACATAATAAATTTAATAATTAAAAGTGGTAACAAGTTTTCCTTTGGTTTGTGGAGTGAAACAAAAGTATGTACTTTGTTAGTTGGGATATCTTGTTTTGTTAGCTCTATCTGTTCCTACCCAAAATAGTCCTCAAATCATAGGACAGCTTTTTGATAAGTTCCAGCTATAGCTAATTATCTTTCTTGATATGTGTGTGTATACATACAAATATACATACATAGGTATATATATGTATGTATAACTAATCACTGCCCCAAGCATACATACTCATCCTTCCCTCTATCCCTTTTGTGTTTATCCTGGCCAGGATTTAAAGTACCTCACCAGGTGCTTTAAAAAAAAAATTATATTCTTTAGATTGGTCTTAATGTAGTTCTTTCTCAGCACATACTGCTTGCTTGTTTGTTGTCTTTGTTCAGCTTAATTCACATTAGAAATCTCTTTCTCCCACGATTTGCAATTCTATTCCAGGGGGAAAACAAAACAAAACATTCAAAAGTCCTTATTCTATTTTAACTAATTTCAGCATCACTTATGATGCCACCAAAATAGTTTCTGCACAATTTCCTTTTGTTCTTTAGCTTCCTAAACTTATCATTTGAATTATGTTGCATTTTGCTTATTATTGCATGTCCAGTTGTATAATGCTGTAGGTTAATGCTTTTCTTTTTTAGACATTAACTCCCTGGTTAAAGGGAGTACCAAAAACCTTTTTGTTAGATATTTCTGTGGTGATTTTTTTTTCCTTTTCTGCTTTTTTTTTATAACAGGGACAAGAAAAAAGAAAAAGAAAATCGAGAAAAGATCAAGGAAAAAGAAAGACTGAGAGAAAAAGAAAGGGATAGAGACAGAGAAAGGGAAAAAGAACGGAGTAAAAATAAAGAAAGAGATCGAGAAAAGGAGAGAGAGAGAGATCGAGAAAAAGATCAAGAAAAAGAGCAGGAAAAGGAGCGAGACAAAGAAAAGGAGCAGGACAGAGAGAGAGAACGAGAAAAGGAGAGAGCCAGAGAGATAGATGAAAAAAGAAAGAAGGATAAGAAATCCAGAACACCTCCCAGAAGTTATAATGCATCAAGAAGATCTCGTAGTTCCAGCAGGTTTGCTTACATTTAAAATTTTTGCTGGGATTTTTCTCAGTTGTGTTAATGACCAATTTATACATAATTTTTACCTCATGGAATTAAATTCTGTATAAGTAGAATACATTAGAGTAAACTTAATTTCAAGAAAGACTTTCAAAAAAGGAGGCATCCTTTACTGTTATTTGATGAGATCTATGGTAGCAGATAATCCCACTTCTATGGTATACTTAGACCCCTGAAGAAAGAGGTAATTTAGATTAGTTTTAGCAGGTCTATAAGAATTTTTTTTTATTACTTATTAGAGATAGAATGCAGAGTTGATTTTGTAAATGAGAATATTATTGCTTAGATTGCTTTTCCTTTAAAAAAAAAAGTTGAATGGTATTTGCGTTTCAAAATTGTTTCTGGTATAGATCAAAATGAATAGCTGATTTTGATCCATTTTTCTCATACATTTCATAAAATTGTAAAAATACTAATAGTAGAAGGAATGTCAGAAATTCATCCAGTGCAGCCTTGCCATTTTATAGTGGCAGCTCTTAGGGATGAATTGAATTTTCCATAGCATATTATTAATTAGCATCATAGAAATTTTAAAACTTATCTGGTTATTCTGAACTTCTTTGGGAAGACCCATTTGTTATTTCATTATGCTGCTTTTATTCTTTGGGCATTAAGGCATCATTTACTTTTTAAAAAATTTGTATTTTTCCAGTTGCATGTCAAAACAGTATTTAACCTTTGTTTTTTTTAAATCGAGTTCCATATTCTTTCCCTCCCTCCTTTCCCTTCCCTCTCCCTGAAAAGGAAAACAGTTTGATCTAGATTATACATGAGCAGTCATGCAAAACATTGTTCCATATTAGCCATGTTGTGAAAGAAAATACAGACCAAAGAGAAAATCCCCTCCAAATCTAGAAAAAGTAAGTTTAAAAAAAAAATTGTTTCAATTTGCATTAAAAGTGTCATTTCTTCTCTGGAGATAAAAAGCATTTTTTCATCATAGGTCCTTTAGAATTGTTTTGCATCGTATTGCTGAGAATACCAGTTCATAATTGGTTGTCATATAATATTCCTGTTATTGTGTACAGTATTTTCCAGGTTCTGCTCACTTCACTTCACTTTATCAGTTTATGTAAATCTTTCCAGGTTTTTCTGAGCATCCTGCTCCTCATTTCTTCAATAGTATTTCTTCACAGTCATATGCCACAACTTGTTTGCTATTCCCCAGTTGGGAATTTCCTCAGTTTCCAATTCTTTGTCATCACAAAAAGAGCTGCTATAATTATTTCTGTATATATAGATCCTTTTCCTTTTTCTTTGATCTTTTTGGTATACTAACCTAGTCAAAGGGTGGCCTGAGAATTGCTGCTGTTTGGAGATGCAACCACTAGGTGGCAGCACAGTGCTAACAATCACTTATCTGAGCTAGAGAGAGGTCAAAATTAAAGGATAACATTTTATGTGACAGTTCCTTTAGTTTAACACTATCGAAAAATGACCGGCTTTACTAATACCTTATTATTTTTTACTCCTTAGTCATATCTTGATGCTCTTATTTCCTCCTCCCCCAGTAACAGAGAAAAGTAGTTCAAAGTGACCTAATTTGATTGTTTATGCAACATTTCATTTTAATGAAAGGGAGCAAATGATATATTATCATCTGCTTGTATCAAAATTAGTACATTTAATCTGAGTTGAGCAGGGTTTTTTTCTTGTTTGTTTGTTTTGTTTTTTAGTGTTTATGGGGGAGAAATTTTTTTTAAAGTAACCATTTGCTAAGGAAGGGCAATATTGTATAATAGAAAGGAATTATGAGGAAGATCTTTTTTTAAGGTAATTTGTAAATTGTAAAACATTGAGTATAGGTTAAGGTTTATTCTGAAACAATTGTGTAGTGATTAGAACCAATACTAGAACTCTGAAATTTAATTTAGTAACCACCTCTTTGCTCATTGAGTTTATTTGAAACCTGGGATTGATTGATTGATTGATTGATTTACTTATTTATTTATTTGTGGGTGTGGGTATTATATGGCATCTCTTTTCCTCTTCTTTTTTTAGTCCTATTTCATTCTGTTTTGGAGACCTCAAGGTGGAATTGCTTGGTGTGGGGCCAGAAAGGATTTGGGAAGAATATGTTATGGTCTCCCCGTTTCCTTTCTGTTCATGACTTTTCCCCCCCATTAAGCAGAAAGAGCAGTCTTTTTCCATCTACTTTTCAGTGGAGAAGAGCTCTTACCCTTTCTATTTGACTTAGTTCTACATAATTTTAAAGTTGGTTAGTAAGCTTCTATTAAATGGTTCATATTAATTCTTAGCACTTGACTTTTAAAGACTCAGAAACAGAAAGTTTAAAGTAACAGGCAGGATCTCTGTCAGAAAGGGGGATGGTGGATTACAGTGTCTTTTGATTTCATTGATATGGGAAAGTTCTCTTTACTAATCTGAGTTATTAAAGAGCTTCCTAAAGCACTGACAAGTTAAGTGACTCTATTAGAGGTAGGACTTAAACCCATATCTTGGCTTTACTGTTAGTTTTCTAACCCTTATGCAAACTTTCTCTTTTAAAGTAATAAGGTATCTTAGAATAAATAATAAAGCAAAACATTTTGAAACTTTTATTGCCTCAATGTCTACATCCTCCTAAACCCAGTTTTAATCTGGTTTTTATTTCTATTTTCTGAAAGTGCTGTCTTAAACATTAATAGTGACCCAATTTTTTAAAAAAAAAGTATAATGGGAAAGGGACAACCAAAATGGTGGATTAAAAGTGGAGAACTGCCTGAGCTTGCCTCCAAACTCCTCCAAATACTTTAAAATTAAATAATGACTCTGAACAAATTCTAGAGAAGCAAAACCCATAAAAAGATGGAGTAAAATAATTTTACATAAGGTTGGCCACAAAGATCTGTTGGACCAGGGTGAGAGAGGAGCATAGTCTGATGCAGGCTGTACCAGTGCAGACCAAGCTTAAGCACACCAGGAGCAGATAACGGGTCAGGCAGAGATCTACAGGAGTCCCTTTCCTGATTCTAGGTGCAGTACTCTGTTGTATTGCTTAAATTTAGATCTGGGCTGCAGTTCTGGGTCTTAGTCCCAATGTGAGAAGGAACACTAGTATAACCGAATTTGCTGTACTGTAGTGGAGCAGAAACCTTAGCCATAGTTTTAAGGTTAAAGAGAATGCAGTGCCTGTGATCACTCATAAATTAGTGCATAGTACAGAAGAGTAGTAAACATAGTTCTCTTTAGATGTACTACCTTGGAAGAGCCAAAAACTTACAGGTTACTAGAATTATCTCCGAAAAACAACTGCATAAAAAACCTTGAAGCTTGGAACACTGCACTCTTTATCCTAAAAGCAGAGCCACACTTTAGCATAGAGTTAAAAATAAAGAAATAGGTTCAGAAAATGAGCAAACAACAGAAAAAAATTTACTAAGGTGACAAGATAAAGCACATGTTCAGAAGACAAAATCAAAATTCCTTTATCCGAAGCCTCAGAGAAAAATAGGAGTTGGACTCAGGCCATGGAAGAGTTCAAAAAAGATTTTAACAGTCAAGTAAGAGAAGTAGGAGAAAAATTGGAAAGAGTGATGCAAGAAAATTGTGAGAAAAAAAAAAAAGCAACCGCTTGGTAAAGGAGGCACAAAAATGCTGCAGAAAACAACACCTTAAAAACAGATAAGTGGGGCACAAAAATCCTTTGAAGAGAACTCCTTAAAAAGTAGAATTGCCAAGTGGAAAAGGAAGTACAAAAGGCACACTGAAGAAAATTCCTTAAAAGTTAAAATTGGGCAAGAGGAAGCTAATGACTTTATGAAAAATCAAGAAACAGATAATCAAAAAATAATAAAATATGAATTATCTCATTGGAAAAGCAAGCTCACCTGGAAAAAAGATCCAGAAAAGATAATTTAAAAATTATTGAATTACTAAAATTCATATTCAAAAGAAAAGCCTACATTTAGAACCAGAGAGTAAACTATAAATTGAAAGAATCCATTGGTCAAAGAGCTCTTGGAAGTTTTCATTTTGAAAGTTTCCAAAATGAAAACTTCCAAGAGTATTATAACCAAATTTCGGCCCTCTCAGATCAAGCAGAAAATAATACAGGCAGGCGAGAAAAAACAGTTCAAATGTTGTGGAGCCATAGTTAAGATAACACAAAATTTAGCAGCTTCTACATTAAAGGATTCTCATTTTGGAGTATGAGATTCTCAAAGTTAAAAGAGCTAAACTTGAGTATAAATCTTCAGGGGAAAAAAATTGACATTCATTGTAATAGAGAACTTTCAAGCATTTTTGATGAAAAGATGAGTTGAAAAGAAAATTTGATTTTCAAATACAAGATGCAAAAGAAGCATAAATAGAAAAAACACAAGAAATTTGATGAGGTTAAGCTATTTATATTCCTATGGGGAAAATAATATTTCTAAAAAATTTTTTTTCATTATTAGGGCAGTTAGGAGAAGTGAATTGAATGTGATGGTATGAATATCTAAAAAATAAAATTAAGAGATGAAAAAGAAAAATGCATTGGGAAAAGGAAAAGGAGAGGTGGAATGGGATAAAATATCTGACATGAGGCCTGATAAAGATTTACAGTGGAGGGGATAATGGGGAAAGCAGGGAAGGAAGTGCATGAACCTTACTTTCACTGGAATTGGCTCAAAGAGGGAATAATACACACATTCAATTGGGTATGTAAATCTCTTATTCTGTAGGAAGTTAGGAAGAGATGAGAGGGTGGTGGTGGGAGCTGATAGAAGGAAGGGTTTTTTGGGAGAAGTAAAAGTCAGAAGCAAAACATTAATGGACAGGGTAAAAGAATAAGATAAATGGGAAAAACAATTGGTAATCATTACTGTAAAAATTTTTATAGTGAATTTCTCTGATAAAGACTTCATTTCTCAAACATAGAAAACTGAGTAATTTATAAAAATAGGAGCCATTCAGTTGATAAATGGTCAGAGGATATTAACAGGTAATTTTCAAAGAAATCAGAACTATCTGTAGTCAAGAAAAAAGTTTGATGAGAGAAAGATGAGAGAAATGCAACTTAAAACTACATCATACCTCTCAGATGGGCCAGTAGGACAGAAATGGAAAATAATAAATGGATGTGATGTAGGAAAATTAAAATGTACTATTGGTGAAATTGTGATTGATTCAACCATTCTGGAGAGCAATTTGTAACTGTCCAAAGGGCTTCAAAACTGTATACCTTTGACTAAGCAGTATCACTATCAGGTCTGTTTCCCAAAGAGAAAAAAACAAAGGTAAAGGACCTATAGGAACAAAAGTATTTATAGTGACTCTTTTATAATGTAAAAGAATTGGAAATTGAGGGGATGTCCAACTGGGGAATGGCTATATATGATTGTGGTGGAATACTATTGTGTTTTAATGTTTTAATCTTGATGGGCAAGATGCTTTCAGAAAAATATGAAAAGACTTTAAATGAATTGAAGCAAAATGAAATGAGCTCAACCAGAATATTGTACCCAGTAACAGCAATACAATAATCTTAAGACAATTCTATAGGATTTAGGATGAAAGTTGCTGTTTCTCTCCAAAGAACTAGAAGAGTCTAAATGCAGATCAGAGATACTTTATATTTCTTTATTTTTCTTGTTTTGTTGTTGTTGTTGTTGTTGTTTTTTCTTTTTGTTCTTGTTGTTTGTGTTTTCTTTCAGAGATTGACTTAGATGGACGTGTTTTGCATGACTGCTCATGTATAACCTATGTCAAATTGCCTTCTCAGTGGGGGAAGAGGGGAGGGAGGGAGAGAATTTGGAACTCAAAATATAAGAAAAAAAGAATGTATTGTTTTTACATGTAAGTGGGGGAAAAATAAGATATTAAATAAAATTGAGAGGAAAGCATAATGGTCTTTCTCTAGTTCTCCTTTACTTGTCATTGTTAATTCTTTTTGAAACATTGCTTTTCCCTTGCCTTCTGTGACAGTTCAATCTTGGTTCTCTCTTACTGTTGCTTCTTTGTTACCTTTTTTACTCCCTAGAAATGTAAGAATTAATCATGATCCTGTTCCTAACAGTTTACTGATTTTATTCTGTTTTGTCTTTCAGCATCCCCACATAAACCTTTTATGTAGCTAACTTTCTAGTCATCCATATTAGTTTAGTTTCCTGATACTAGTCACTCCTGAAAACTGGTCTCACATTTCTGACTATTCAGTGAGTTGTTACTTGGATATATCACTGTGTGATACCTCAAATCTCAAACTTATTTTCCTTGTGCTAAAATCCATATTTTTTTGATATCTTTTTTTGTTTACAAAAACACTGGGTCACATCTTTTGACTTCTTTCTTCTTTCATAAACCTTCAGTTGTCAAATCCTGCTCATTCTAATTCTTAAAAATATCTCTAAAAACTTAGCTCTACTCATAGCTCTTTTTAAGTCTTTTACTGTTGTCTTTTCATCAAATCTCAACTTTTCATTTTTCTTCATTCCAAATTCATAAGATAGTTCTAATTTTGAGGAAGTTTAATTTTCATGAAGCAAAACTTTTCACTGCTATGTTTAGAAACCTGTGGTTCTTCATTGCCTACATGATTTAAAATTCCTTAGCTTAATATCATTGAAGGTTGTCTAGGTTTTTGTTCCAGCCTTCTTTCCAGTTTTAGTTCTTAGTACTTACTACATTAAGTAGTATCTATTTGGAAATGTTTTTAAACAAAGTTAGGTAATTTTCTGACCTTCTGTTCATGTTCTGAATAACTCCTTCCCTCACTGTCCCTTGCCTCTTGGAATTCTGACTAGCTTTTAGGGCCAAGGATAAATAGACCACTATTTCATGAAACTTTTCCTGATTTTTTTTCCCTTGCCTGTTTTTATTGACCAAATTGATTTATCACTTTTTTTTCTTTTGAGCTCTTTCCTTTTCTTCCTTTGTTTATTAGACATCAGAGAAAATATGAAAATAATTAAGATGTGGTCTCTATCCTCGGTTTAGTTTTGTTTTGCTCTTCTTTCTCAGATTTTAAGTTATTCTAGGGTGGTTTTTGCCTTGTTTTGCTTGAAACATGTCACTTAGGATTTAGGCATTTAATAATAGATAATAAATGAATGGTTTTGTCACAGTGATGTCTCAGAAAACCATTAAGACTAAAAAAATAGTTCTTGATGGCTTAATATTTTAGAATTTCTAATTTCTTTTTCTCATAGTTTTAGAAGAGTTCATAAAAATTTCCAATTTTATTACTGTCTTTCAATGTTCTACTTCCCTAATACCTTGATTTATTTAGTATACAGGAAAAATTTTAAGCTCCTAAAATAGCTTTTGAATACTTTTAATTCCAGTCTTTTCTTTAAATCTTATCATTTTTACTAATTAGATGTCTCTTGCTATTCTATAAATTATTTAATATGTAATTCATTGACAAAGTACAATAAAGGGAAATGTAAGTGATAGCCATGAATAAAACTCAACTCCATTGAATGTAAGTAATTTTATGTTTACTGCCATCAGCACATGATATCTATTCATCCCTATGTGCATGATTCCACATGACATTTCTTGTCCCATAGACCAATGTGCTACTGATCTAAGCAAAGCACAATTAGGAAACAGATTTAAAATTTGGGTCTTTTGGGGTCTATATTCATATAAACCCAATAAATTGGGTCTTGATTCATAAATATTCATGCTGTAAAATAGCATCAATGCTTCTCTGCTAAGAATGACTTTAAATTTGTATAAAAATTATTTCATTTTCACCAAGAAAAGGCTTTAGAGAGGAAGGTATTAGACTTTAAAAAAATAGTCTTCAGTGAAATTAGGTCTCTATCACAGTAGATTCATAGTCCTTTTCTCC
The DNA here is from genome assembly GCA_023553655.1 of Myrmecobius fasciatus. Classification (NCBI taxonomy): domain Eukaryota; kingdom Metazoa; phylum Chordata; class Mammalia; order Dasyuromorphia; family Myrmecobiidae; genus Myrmecobius; species Myrmecobius fasciatus. The sequence continues at coordinate 15,977 of JAJPUD010009774.1, read as the reverse complement.
TTTTGAAATTAAAATTTGGTCATGTTTAAATAACACTTATGCCACTACCAACAATTGATTTTTGACCATTACAACAATTGTACGGAGGTCAGAAATAATCTTGAAATTACGATTAAGAAAAATTTTCAAGTTCAGTGTGTAATTCCCCCCTTCCCCCTCCAATTAACTTAGAAGTTAAAGCTTATCTTGTTTGTTATAAGGTAGTGTTCCACAGCGGGGTCAGCAAGAAGCTAAGGTGTGTAAGAGATTATTTAATAGTAACACATTCTAGGCAAGAAGACAATATGAGAGAATAATTCCTTTCTTTAAAAGCAGACCAAATGGAGATCAAGGGGGAGAAAAGATAATTTTCCTTTTCTTAATATAAACTTAGAAGTATGATTTCCTTGCATTGTTTTCATTATGGCATAAATCTGTTTAATTTATTATATATGTAATAAATTAGAGGACATATAGCATCCTCAGATCAAGTTTTTAAACATTTTAAATGGTATTTATTGCCAATTTTAAAATAACCTAAATCTTGAAATTTTCAGAGAAAGACGTAGGAGAAAGAGCAGAAGTCCTTCTAAATCACCAAAAACATCAAAAAACCTCAAAAGGAAGTCTTCTCGATCTCCATCGCCCCGGAGGTAAATTTATATAATAGTATATATTTAGATTAGAAGAGTATAAGGGTGAAATTTGTGGATTTAATTGATTTTTTTTTAAAGTTTTATTGATATCATTTATTTTTAACAGTAGTCACTTCTGGATGTTTCTTGAACCCTCTCTGTAACAAAGATTAAGCACAAGTAGCCAATGTCTGACATTATAGGTAATTTTCTTCCATAATACTACCTTGCTTCTGTGCAAAGAAGGGAAATGTTTAATTTTCTGTTCTGTAGATGATTTTTTATTTTTTTTTTTGAGTTCAAAAAAGTTTTGACTTGTCAGATTCAAAGTTTGACTTATTTTTTAGTGGTATTGTAATTTACATTGTTGGAAACATTTTATACATAATTCTTCTGGTTCTCATCTCACTTTGCAATAAGCAATATTAGTTCATTAAGATCTTATGTGTTTCTCTGAATTTCTTATAATTAATCTTGTTCCATTCAGGGAAAGGGTAGATGGGTCCAGATATTTTCATCAATGTAGGGAAACTGTAATTGTATCACTGATACAGATCAGTAACTTATTAGTAACTTGAGTAAAACTTTGCCTGGAGCTCAGAGAGGTTTAATGACTTGTCATACAGTTAATGTGCCAAAGAATTAAGTTGAACCTGGATTTCTTCACTTCAAAACTTCACATCTCTTATTACTGTCCACTTACATTCATATTTCAAGTTCTTCAGCCGTTCTCCAGTGTGCAAAGTAGTTTGTTTTCAGTTCTTTGCTGCTAGAATTTTATAAATTTTGGAACTTCTTTTCGCACCTCCCTGGGGAGATAACCCAGTATTGAGTCAAAGGTTATTAGCAGTTCAGTCTTTTTTTAACCTAATTTCAAATTGTTATCTAGGATAGATGGAGCAATTCAGTTTTCTCTACCAATAGCATTTTACTATGCCTTGAATGGTCAACATATGTTTATTTTTTTTTACCTTATGCAATATACTGTTTTAAGCTCTGGAAATAGAAAAGAAAGATTAAAAACAAACAAGCAGGCCTTGCTCTCAAGGAGTTTACAGTCTAATCAAGGGCTACAAACAAGTAGAAATGAGGGTGTGTATGGATAATTGGATATATTGGATAATAAATTTGGATATTTGGATAATATTGGAGATAATCACAGAGGGGAGATTGAGAAAGGCTTCTTGAAAGAAGAAAGTAAGATTTTAACTGGGATTTAAAAGTAAATGGAGAACACAAATCTTTGTTTTGATGAGGTTATTCACTGACCCAGCAACAACATAAGATTTACCTTTTTCTCTGTAATGAAATCATATGTCTGTCTTCATGCTTTCAGATTCTTTTCCATTTTATTCTAATGGTGTCATTATAAGGGTAATAAATAGATTGATAGGATAAAAATTCAAAGGCATTAGTAGTAGGTTCAGGAATAGAATTTCAACCTACTGACTCAGTCTTTTCTTTATTATTATTATTATTATTTTGCTGAGGCATTTGGGGTTGAGTGACTTGCCAAGGGTCACATAGCTAGGAAGTGTTAAGTGTCTGAGGTCTAATTTGAACTCAGGACCTCCTGACTTCAGGGCTGGTGCTCCATCCACTGCACCAAAAAGCTACCCCATGACTCAGTCTTATACTTATGACTGCTTTTAAAATGTTTGTTTCTTGTTTATATTTTGTCATTTCACAATGACTTTACCAACTAAAGTCTGTCTTATAATGAAGTATTTTTAAGCAAAATAAACCAGCTAATTGGCCATATCTGACAGTGTATCTCTTTCTCCAGTGTAGTCTACCCACCTGCTGTTGAAGGAAAGGGAAGCATGTTTTCCTATCTTAACAGTCTCTTACAGTAAAATTTGATCATTGCCTTGATTAGAGTATAAACAATGCTGCAGATAATTTATTTACTAATCTTTAGGTACTCTATTTCATTTTGAACTCTGGACTTTTTGAAAATACTCATCATGTTTTAGTTAAATTTTTGTTGATGTGTAGAAGATACTTATTTCTTGGGTTTATATTTGTATTTAACTCACAAGGAGCATTTTCAAATATATATGGATTCTTCTTTTGAGCTGTTTCTTATTTTTTCCCTGTTATTTTGCTTAGATTTGTTAACTGTGCTGTATGCTATCAAATTAGAATGTTGTCCCTAAAAAAGATTATCATTTCTAAAGAAAGATAGGATATTAATTTAAAAAACATTTTACTGTTTGGAGTCAAGTGAATGAAAACATTAGAATAAACCAGCTAAAAAAGGAACAGTATTTTTGAATTATTGGGTCTTACGCAAGTAGTTTGGTGTTTGATTTTTTTTCCCATTATTCATTTGTCCTTAGAGGCTTGTTTGACTTCTGTCTATTCTTGAGATTATAGTGATGAAGTTTTTCTTTAGTGAATGAGAGGGGGGTGATTGAGCTTACTCTGAAGTTTGTGTTATGATGATGATAATGGTTTAAGCCCTGAAAGCTGCTTTCATAGCTTCTGCCTAATACATTATTGTTGTTTCTTCCTTATCTGAGCATATCTTTCTCCAGTAGAACAAAAAATACTTTATTTATTACAAATCTAGAAAAGTGATTATTTTTTAGACTAAATGACCAATAAGACAATAAAAAATGACTTTATAGGTGCAATTAGTATTTTATTTATTATTTTTGTAAGAATGGTATGACAAAAATGTCATTTCATCATTTTTAGAAATAATGTTTTTGATCACATGTTCTTAAGCAGAAATAAGAAGGATAAAAAGAAGGAAAAAGAAAAGGAACAAAACATAGAAAGAAAAGAGAGAGAACGTTCAACATCTAAGAAAAAAAGCTTTAAAGACAAAGATGTGAAAGACAAATTGGAAAAAAACACAAGTACATTGAAGGTAAACAATAGTCACTCAATATTGTTTTCTTGACAATTTGAAAAATGGCTTTTGGAAGGGTGCAGATAAAATGAACTTTGCACACTACAGTTGCTTAATAAAAGTTGAATTGAGTAACATCTGAAATTGAATTTGCAAACTGTATTTTAAAATGTTTGTTGTTTGTTTTCTGTCATGTCCAACTCTTCATGACCCCTTTTGGGATTTTCTTGGCAATGATATTGGAGTGGTTTGCCATTTCCTTTTCCAGCTTATTTTACAATTGAGTAAATTGAGGCAAAGTTGTGACTTGCCTAAGGTCACAAAGCTAAGATATATCTGAAGCCAGATTTGAACTTGGGTCTTCCTTACTCTAGGCCTTGACACTGTCAACTGAGTCACCTAGCTGCCTCATTGTAAGAAGGTTGTAGACACAGAAGTAAAACATTTTTGAGCACATACAAATGATAAAAGGTTTTTTGATCTGAGGACTTTGTTATTTCTACTCAATCCTGTTTGAAAATGTATATTTGCTTCACTCAACTTAGTCATTCTGATAAAAAAAAAATAAGGACATAATTGATTTGGTAATGTAAATAAAAATCTAGTTAAATTAGAAATGTCATTTTTTATTTTTATTTTTATTTTATCTTTTTGCTGAGACATTTGGGGCTAAGTGACTTGTCCAGGGTCACACAAGCCAGGAAATAAGTGTCTGAGGTCAGATTTGAATTCAGGTCCTCCTGACTTCAGGGCTGGTGCTCTATCCACTATACCAACCAGCTGCCTCAAATGTCATTTATTGGTAAGCCATATTCTGCCAGCTGACTAAACCTTTCCTAAATTTGTAAGGTATTTTGCAAATATATTAACTCTGAGAATATTGGTAAAATATGGTTACATTTTAAAATCATGTCAGTGCTAAGGTTTTTCATCTCAGAGGCTCTTGCTAAGGTAGGTAGGAAACTAACATGCTTTTGCAGTACCTCTGCAGTTGTTTGAATAATCCCTTTTTAGTTAATGTGTAAAAACTTTGTGTTAAAATGATAAAAATAGATAATCTTGAAAATACATGTCTGTTTCTTTAACATTCTTTATAGGACAAAGAGCACAATAAGGAAGTATCAGATATAGGAGGTGAAAAAATAGACGATGACAAAGAAGCTCCAAAGACTGATGAAAACAAAGTACAGCAGAATGGGAATTGCCAACCAAATGAAGAAAACCTTACTGCCAAGGCAGAAACGGTATAGGGCCAATAAATGTATACCACTAAACTCAACTGTAGAGTGGAATCCAAAGCTTTTAATTCTCTCATTAAAAAGCCAACAGCGAAGCAGTCCAGTCAAATATAGATATGTATGAACAGCTTTTATAGTTGTCAGATGACTTTGTGGTCGTCTTATTACAGAGAAAGGAAACCAAGCATGGACATTATGAAATCAAGGGATGTTACCCAAACTGACTCATCTAAAATCCATGCATTTCCATGATGGCTGACCTACTTATGAAAAGATTTGTTAGTGTTTGCCAAGAACTGTTACAAAGATCTGTATCTGCAATGATCAGAAAAATGGAAGATAATGCATTGGAAGCTGTTCAAATACTGCTAGTTATTGAATTTTGTATTTTGCTTTTTTGTTTTAATTTCAATATATATTGTTTGATGATGTGCTTGAAAATGGTGCAAAATATATAAATACACCCCGTAAATGAAATAAGACATTACTTCACGGTTTTATAGTGATCGTGTTAAATACCTACTAATAGGTTTTCATTTGCTCACATTTTGGGATACCAATTCTTTATCTAAAATATTTTTTCCAGATTAAAATTGCTTAAATGTGTGGATTTTTTTTTAAAGTAGTTTAGTGATGCATGCTAACTGTTCCATTCCCAAAAAAGGAGGAAGCAACCATATTGAATACTAATATGCTTATTTTTTTCCCTCCCAAAGTGAGCATATCTTTTAGCCTTTGTTAATATTTTGAATTTTATTTTTGTGTCTGGTCAGCTGCAAATGGCATAGGTGTTCTTAAAAAAAAGGAAACCTGGTTTTCAAAACAGGCTATGGGAGCACAAGCTGAAGCTTTAGTGCCTTCTAGTGTTTTCTAGTATTTTATATGTGCTAGTCATTCTCAGTTCATACTGAACCTAGATAGCTATTCCACCCACCCCCATAGAGAAATGTGCAAGTAGTATGGAAGAACAGCTTCTTAGTTCACCTTATACAAGAAAGAGAGTTAGGTCTTAAGGACAGGTTTATAGCATGAAACAAAATTATAGTTTGGGGACCATCAGTTTTATACTCTTGTAGCTGAAAGTGAAGCATGTTCTTATTTTGCCTAAATCAAAGGAAGCCCTTTAATTCTCTACATTGGATGGCCTTAATCATTACCTCGCAATCATTTTCTCTAATGCTGGTTATGTGATGTGCAAAAACTGTACCTGAAAGGGGTAAAGGTATGTATGGCTTTTTCTTTTTTCCCCCAAAGGGTTAAATTTACTTGAGTTTAAACTACAAGTCATTAGTCATTCTTGGGGTCAGCTTTTTGTAAGAAAGCACTTATGTAGGAGAATGACATTTATGAAGATTTTTTTCCAAAAAGCTCAACTCATGCTTTCAGAATTCCTTACATCATTGTTAGATTTTCCCAAGAAGTCATCTTTTAATTAGCTCTTAATACTAAATCAAGTATAATTATTTTAATGCAACATAATACAATCAAATTTACTCAGTTGCCTTACCTCATGGGAAGTTCTGTAAATTTAGAAAGTTGAATAGTGTGCTCCTTACCTGCTTTTCATTTGATTTTCCTTTAATGGTTAATTACAATTGAAACAAGTTTTTGTGGAGAATGGAAAGTTATCCATATTTCAAATAATGAATCCTGTTTTGATTATGAAGCTGCTTAATCACTCTTCACATGTTCAGAATTATAGTTTTTTGCCACTGTGTACATTAAACTTTGTAAAATGCTTTACTATGTAAAGCATAGATGGTCATTTTTAATGCTTCAGCCACATTCAGTTGGCTGGTAAAACAGCTTATTCTCATAAAAGAGTAATTTGTGTGGATGGAAAGACCAGAGGATTGTGTGTTTTGCAACAACTGTCTTATTTATGATATATGTAAGTAGTATAGAACAAAAATTGTTTGAATCCTTGTTATCCTTAATATCATTTCACTAATAAAACCCAAGTGTTTTAGAGGGAAGTTTTTGTTTATGCATTCAGAAGAACATATTAGTAATAATCCTGCCCTAATTCTACTTGGTTTAGTAGACACCTTTCATTTGAAAAGTGCATGCTTATAGACTGTCTATAAAACAGTCATTTAAAGCTCTATTTTTTGGTTGAATTCTGATCTCAAAGGAACCTTGTGTTAGTTAAAATTAATTTGGTTTCTGTTGCTGCTGGTTTTTCTTGATATTTACCTTTAAGATAATCTTAATCAAAGGTACTGATTTTTTAATTAGAAAATGAATAACAAATGATTTATAAACCTGAACAAAGAGCTCTAGGAAATTAGATTATAATGTGGGATTTTCCTAAATGATGTGAGAAAGTCTGATTGATAGCAATGGTTTCCAGATTCAGAGATAGCACCATTGTCCTAAAAAACATGTATTTTCCATTTCACATTACTGCTCTGTTACATTTTAATTTACTTTGCTTAAAGACCTGGTTTTCTATTTTATCACCTCATTCTTTCGCTTCCCATTTGACAGGAATATTTTGAATTAAGAGTTTAGAGACAACCTTTTTGAGATTTTATACCTCTAATTACAAATTCCTTTTAGCTTAAATAAACAGTTTATTCTTTTCTGGGACCACAGTAGGTAACATGCCCTTTCCTTTTGGCAAGTTTTGTTATTCAACAGTGTTACATACTCAACAGATAAGCAACAAAGTTAGTCCATTCTTACTTTGGTTTAATAAATAAACTGGATCTCTCAACTTTAAAAAAAATGTGTACCTTGTTTCAACTAGTACAATTTGTTTTATCTAATGCAAATTAACTTCATATTAAATAGTTTCTGTGTAGTTTTTTTTCCCCCTTGGGTTACAGAATTCATTTCTTGGGAGAATTTTGCTATTGTTGGAAATGTTATAGTCTTGGATTTCAACATGTATTTTAAAATAACCAATAATCTAAGATATCTTTTGATAATTGATATTCTTCCATGGTGCTAACCATTTCCAGAATTATCAGTATCTAATGTTTTTTTTTTTTCAGACTGTTACCTATCTTTTTAGATTAGAATAAATAACAGTCACACAAATCTAGGGTTTAATCTTCAAATGAAGGAACTTATAAATTAAATGAATTATTTCTGTGGAAATTAAATAGCAAGGGTTTTTTGTTTTGTTTTGTTTTTAGCCTATTGAAGTATTTGTGTGTATGAATTGAGTCTTGTCTTAGCAGCTGAATTAGTAGTCAAAATGAAGCCATTTTATGGTGTTTTTAAAAACCAAAACCATAAATTTGAAAAATTTTATCTTTAATAATTTTAGTACCATTAACGTATGGTTCTAGTTCTGTAAGATCTCAAATAAGATTGATTTTATCAAAAAGTTTGCTATATATTTCCATAGTTTTATTTTGTACTACCCCTCCATTCAATGATTGTTATACTTTTTTTGAGCCAGCTCAGAGAGGCTTGTTTTATGCCCATCTGCTGAATTAACATCTGAAAATTTTAAATCAAATTGTTTTCACACGTCAAAAAATATGTAATATTCTTGAAAGGGTGCTGAATTGACAGCTCTGGAGAGAGGCACCTTCAGCACAAATAATTAAATATTCCTAACATTCAACAAATGTGCCTCAACCTGCCTTAGTGGTCCTTTAGGAGCAGAAATGGGTCCTCTTAATCCTGGGCTGCTCAGTGAGTTATCGTTTCAAAAAATATTTTCTTTGGTGAAGTGCCCTTGCTTTAGAATTAAAACAATTTTTAAGGCAGAAGCCACTAAACCAAGTATACTTTCTGTTTTGTGTTCAGTTAGATTGGATTTGTTAACTCATAAGAAGTCATTCTATTTTAATTCAGTTCTCTGCTCTAGAATTTTATTTCTAGTATCAAGTTATATCAGTCTTAAATATGATACTTCCATGGCTGTTTTAAATAGATTTTAGCTTCTGATCTCTTCTGATTTTTAAATGTCGCCTTACCTTGATAATTTTTCAAATTAAAAACTGCCAAATTTTGAATGATCTTGCATGCATTTCTTCTCTGAGGCACTTATATAAGAATGGAAGAACTTATTCTTTATTGTTTTTAGGTCCCTCCAGGCTAGCTCTAAGGCAACTTTAAAGCATAAACAGTTACTTCCAGCTTTGGATGTGTAAATTCAAACTCTTGAAAATCACTTGGAGTATCTAGAACTAATGAAAGTTGGTTTGCACCAGTTTTAGGCTACCAGTGGATAATTAACTGCTGGGAATAAAGCAGAGAAGGATCTGCTCAAGAATTCCTTAACTTTCATAGCAGTTTACTTTTTCACTAGATCTTACTATGTAGTTTATACAATCAATTCAGTTGAATAGTTAAATAATATCCCACATTTTGATCTCATTTAGTTGTGTTAAATAATGCTTGTTACATGATTCTCTTGGTTATAAAGCAGAGAGATTAAAATTTAAACATCTGAAGAAATAATGTGCTACATGGGTGGTATATATTTGTGGGTAGAGCCAATATTAAATGGTACTAGTAAAGATATGTCCAATGATGCTGCTATTATGTTGCTATATTTTTAATAAAATTAAATTCATAAAATCTTATCACTTGTGACATTTATTCTTACTTTCATAGTTCATGGGTCATCTTGCCACATGAAAGCAGTAGCTCTTACATGAAATTACTTTTGATGCTGTTGAGTATTGAATCATCTTTATTCCATGACAGAAGTATATTGTTATAGCTCCATTATAAGTGCTGATAGTTTGCACAACAGTGATTTACTGCATACATTTTTGTTTTTACAGGTAAGAATTATACTCATCCACCTAATTGAATCTTTTTGTTTTTTTGGCTAAGCTTTGTTCTGAAATGGCACATTTTTATGATGAAAAGAGCATTTATTTTTTACAATGGCTGATGGAATACTTGATCAGAAATATAGTACTCTAATGTTTTGCCTCACTTATTAATTCAAGTGGCATATTTAATTGATTTTAATTTATTATTTTAAATTTAGACATTTAGGCAGTTGGTCAAGGGGCGGCATTAATGGGAGTCAATGTTACAGATTTCTTCACCTTAATTTTTTTTTCACTTTTTGTATGGCTAGAGACTGAGTCTAAATCTTAGCCCCACCTCAATTCCTCACTCCTAGTCAATTATTTTCAATTCAAAAAGTACTGTATCTGATATGAGCCAGGGACCATTTTCATTGCTGTAAGTGGAAAGACACAAATGAAGACTTCCACTGGAAGGCAGCAACATGTAAATAGATAAACCCAAGATAATTTTTAAAGTAATTTTAGGGGCAGGGGCAGCACTAACAATTAGAGGGATCAATAAAGACTGCATATAGGAAGTAAACTTGAGTTGAACTTTGAAAATGGAATTAAGGTACTCAGAGGAGAGGATGGGATTCTATTCTACTTCATAAAAGTAGAGAGCAGACAATATTCTGGGGACCAAGAAATAGACCAGTTTGGAATAGAAAGAGGACTACTAAACAATTCAAAAAAAATTTTAATTTGGAAGCTATTGCAATCGTCCATGTGATGAATGATGAGTATTTAAACTAGGAGAGTGACCGTGCATTGGAAGAGAATAGGGAGGGAGATGAGATTGTGAAGATAGAATTGACATATCTTAGAAATTGATTGGATGAAGGATGAGGCAGAGTGAAAAAGCAGAGATGATATATTACAAATTTGAGTCACTGAGTGGATAATGGTATCCTTAGGAGGAAAAATGATTCACATCTAAGATATCTAGCAGTTGGTGGTACTAGAATTAGATAGAGAGCTAGATAGAGCCTTTGCAGATATAATTGAACTCTGGGAATTGAGATAGAAAAGGTCTATAATAGAACTCGTGTAATTGACCATTTGGTAGAGGTGATATTAATATAAGTTCACTACTACTATTTGAAAGGTTTAGCATTTATTAGCTTGATCAAAACTAGCTTCAGTACAGAATGTACATTCTCTCAATCAGTTATTGCTGCATGTTGCTGATAGAGCTTTTGTAATGCTCAAGAGAAACTGATTTAATTGATAGTAATGGAGAGATAAGACTGTATTGGCAGCCATATTGGCCAGACGTCTGGATCTCAAAGTATCCAGCAGCCTAGCGAGTGGCTCCAAGAATTCTTATAGGGCTCAGGCACCCAGGGAAAACAAAGGCAGACTGAGGGAGAGCACTGGGGGGATTGGAATTCCAGGAAAGGACCATAAATTCAGTTCTGACAGGTTTGGGGTATAGAGGAAGGATCATAAATTCTGATAAGTTTGGGAAGAAGCTTGGAGACACTGAATCTGAAGCCAAAAGATAAGGGGTATGTCTAGGTATTTGAGATAGGCCATCTGGAGGTTTTATGACTCTTTGGAATGCCAATGGCCATAACTGTAGCCCCAATTATCTCAGTCCTAAAGGTCAGAAAAGGGGGGGGGTTGCTACTGATGCAGAACAATTGGGAAATTGACACAAAACAATTGAGGGGAACTGAGACGGGAATTGTAGCACAATATTCCACACTCTCCTAAATATTCAAATCGTTGAATCGCCTTCCCCCAGATACCTGGAAGGTCTTAGCACCATAATTTTGACCATCCTATCAGGAGCAGATAAACTAAGATAAAATTAGAAAAGGTGCAAGGACCTATGGTGAGGGCAAGTCTTTCCCTCATATCCCTAGAGCTGTTAACAGCCTTCCATAGTCCTCCCTGTTGCAAGTCTGTCAGGTTCTTCGCAGTTCTGGGCACCATCTCAGTCAGGGAACCTAATTTGAGATGGACAGTGCAAAGGTAGGTCTGCAGCCGTTTGTGCACCAGCCTCTGCTGCTCAAGGCAGCTGTGCTAGCCCCTCGGGAGAGACACTGCACGGCTGCCTGAGACTCCAAGGGGGAAGGGTGAGGCCCAAAATTGCTCTACCTGTCTCCTGTCCCCGCCCAGAACAGACAGGCTAGGAAACACTGCTGTAGATCAGAGTATCAGAGTGTGCACACTTGGACCATGAAGGCAGGCAAACCACAGACTCAGAGGCCTAATACCAGACTAACGTCCTTGGAGGATGCTAAAATGCTAATTTAAAAAAACGGGTTACAGGACTGGAGAAGTGGTTCAGAGAGACTGCCAGTAATCAGAAAATAGTCCCAGAAACCAAGTCTACCAGGGCAATTCCTACAGAATGAGGGGGTTCAAACTTAAAGCAGAACCAGCTATCACAGCCAGTTGGGATTTTTAAATACTAAACCAAGCAGGCATCGAAAAATGGACTGCTGGAAGGGCTTCCAATTTAAACTGGTGGTTTGGGGGTGCCTGAAGCCAAGTGAATAGGAAATTAGGGGCACTAGTGCTTCCCATTTTTTCAAGTACTTCTGGGAGAAATCCACTAGCTTTCCTGGTCCCTTATTTCTCATCCTCCCCCCTCCTTTTTTTTCCCCCCTAATCCAAGGAATCATCCAAAGAGGAGTAAATAGGGCTCCAGTTGTCAGGTCCATCTCAAATACAAGGCCCAAAAGTGAATCAAAGTTCCTACACATTACAGACTAGTATAGTAGGGGTTTTCCTCTCTGGAACTAAAGATCCCTCAAACAATTACATAACCTGAAGGGAACATTGTGATCAATTGGATAATGCAGATACAAACTATCTCTTAGAGTAACAGTTATCCAAAATTTTAACCCAACATTTTTCATCCCCAAATCCAAAATACAACAATAAGGACTTAGGATTGTACAGTAATACACAGTAATAGGGGACCCAATCAGTATTGTACAGTAATATACACAGTAATAGTTTAACAGTTATTCATCAGCCACTTTCAGTTCCTCCCAAATGAATAAGGCACAATGCTTCCTGCTGAAAGTGGGCGAAGTTGACTCTTTTTCCGGGGGTGGGGAGGGGAGACAGGATGGATGAAAGCAGGCAGTGAGCTGATTCAGGTCCCAGAAGCAGGTTAGTAAAGCTGTAACGACCAAAATCTAGAACAAAAAAACAAATAAAGGTTAGAACAGTCTGAGATAGACTGGTTCACAAGGACTGCCACAAAATGTGAGAAGCCAGTACAGATGTACCAGAAACTTCCCATGTAGAGAGACAAGTTTGTCTCACAGGACAGACAAACGGTTGTCAGCTGTAGTTCCCATAAACAAAAAACAGGTCTCTCAGACAACTGTACTAATTGTCCTCTCCTTATGCAGAAACCTTTACAGACCAGAATACCTGCAGACACAAATATCCAGTAACAGATAAAGGATTAGGCTAAATACCTTTTTGCCTAAGTATAATGATTACATATATCCAGATTGGAAACAGCAAGGTATGACATAATTGAATTGCATCAGTGATTCCTATTGACTTTTGCTCTGATCATAGAAATTAGTTACAGGAGGAATAACAGGGACATTTCTATACCATATTATAACCAGTCAAAACTGATTCTTCAGCACATACAGGACACAGGATAAAGTAGCCTTAACTCAGTTTTACTCCAGGTAATTGTCCCAGTAACTCTTAGAAGGTGGAGCTTTAAAACTCCCAAATAATAGTAGCCACAGGCCCAAGAAATTTTACCTCCAATAACAAATTCCATTAACCAAAGCTTCAGATGACTCCTAAACAAGCATTTATCATTACCTTATATTGATAACAGTAAGAGATTTGTCCCATGAACTTTCTGGGACTTATTTTTCATATCTAAGTAGATGTTTCATAAGGTGAATATTACAGATCATTTTGCTTTTAAAATATCCAATACATAGAAAAATTCTAAATTGCTTATTGTCCATAACAGAAACATTTTCAAAGAGACAAAGGCAAGAAAACTCATACAGAATATCCTAATTCCACATAAAAGAATCTGAAAGATTATTTAAAAAATATTAATTAAACCTTTGAAAATAACCCTGCCAAATTATAAATCACATTTGTTATTATATTCCTTAAACAAGGAGACCATCATACACTTAAATAAACAAATTTTCAATTAACATCATGTAAAAGTAGACTATCCCTTTAAAAAAAAAAATACTCTCTGCAACAGACAGCTAAGTTTATCACCGTTTCTAAAGAAGCAGCCAAAATGGTTGGGGGACAGGGAGGGGAAGGAAGGTGAGTTCATCTTTGAGAAAGAACCTTCCCATTTCTCCCTTCTCCATTCAACTTTTAAAAGACTTGCCTTTTTTTTTTTTTCAGTAGTAAAGATTCAATATTCAAACAAATTCCCAAGATCTGATACCCAGGATAAACAACCTAGCATGCACAAGGCAATAGAAATTATAAAAACCAAGTTTCCAAAATTCAATAGACCAATAAGCCCAAAAGGATATGGCTTTTTCCCAGTTAAGTTAGTTTCCTAAATTCCAATTGAATGTTGCAGGCAAACTGAATCACCATTTGGTTATATGTATATATGCATATACACATACATACACACATATGTATGTATACACATTTTAAACTGGGTCTCCCACATTCCTCCAATGAAGAGGAAATTAGAGCAATAATTAGGAGTTACTTTGCCCAACTTTATGCCAGTAAGTTTGATAATCTAAATGAAATGGAGGAATATCTACAAAAATATAGATTGCCCAGGTTAATAGATGAGGAAATAAATAAAAGAACAATTCCAATACTATACAAACTATTTGAGAAAATAGGGACAGAAGGTATACTACCAAATTCCTTCTATGAGACCAATATGGTGCTGATAGCTAAACCAGGTAGGGGTGAAAATAGAGAAAGAAAACTATAGACCAATTTCCCTAATGAATATTGATGCAAAAATTTTAAATAAGATATTAGCAATGAGATTACAGAAAGTCATCCCCAGGATAGTACACTATGACCAAGTAGGATTTATACCAGGGATGCAGGGCTGGTTCAATATTAGGAAAACTATCAGCATAATTAATTATATTAATAACCAAACTAACAAAAAACATATGATTATTTCAATAGAAGCAGAAAAAGCATTTGATAAAATCCAACACCCATTCCTATTAAAAACACTGGAGAGTATAGGAATAAATGGGCTTTTCCTTAAAATGATTAGTAGCATCTACTTAAAACCATCAGCAGCATCATATGTAATGGAGACAAGCTAAAACCATTTCCAATAAGATCAGGAGTGAAACAAGGCTGCCCACTGTCACCATTACTATTTAATATTGTATTAGAAATGTTAGCTTTGGCAATAAGAGAAGAAAAAGAGATAAAAGGAATTAGAGTAGGTAATGAAGAAACCAAATTATCACTCTTTGCAGATGACATGATGGTATACTTAGAGAACCCTAGAGACTCAACTAAAAAACTACTAGAAACAATTCACAACTTTAGTAAAGTTGCAGGATTCAAAATTAATCCACATAAATCATCAGCATTTTTATATATTACCAACAAAGTTTAGCAGCAAGAGATAGAAAAAGAAATTCCATTCCAAATAATGGATGATAGTATAAAATATTTGGGAATCTATCTGCCAAGGAAAAGTGAGAAACTATACGAACTAAACTACAAAACACTTTCCACACAAATAAAATCAGACCTAATCAATTGGAAAAATATTAAGTGCTCATGGGTAGGCCGAGCGAATATAATAAAAATGACAATACTACCCAAACTAATTTACTTATTTAGTGCCATAGCAATCAAACTCCCAAGAAATTATTTTACAGAACTAGAAAAAATAGTAGCAAAGTTCATTTGGAAGAACAAAAGGTCAAGAATTTCAAGGGAATTAATGAAAAAAAAAAAAAAGGCTGATAAAGATGGCCTTGCTGTACCAGATCTAAAACTGTATTATAAAGCAGCTGTCTTCAAAACCATTTGGTACTGGCTGAGAAATAGAGCAGTTGATCAGTGGCATAGGATAGGATATCAGGACAATCTAGGTATTAACTTTAACAATTTAGTGTTTGATAAACCCAAAGACCCCAGCTTTTGGGATAAGTACTCACTATTCAGCAAAAACTGCTGGGAAAATTGGAAACTAGTGTGGAAGAAATTAGGGCTTGACCCACACCTAACACCACATACCAAGATAAGATCTAAATGGGTCCATGATCTAGATATAAAGAGTGATATTGTAAGCAAATTATAGGAACATAGTATTGTTTACCTCTCAGACCTGTGGAGATGGAATAAATTTATGTCCAAAGAAGATCTGGAACTCCTAACTGAACACCAGATAGATAATTTTGATTATATTAAGTTTAAAAGTTTCTGTACAAATAAAACTAATGCAGACAAGATTAGGAGGGAAGCACCAAATTGGGAAATCATCTTCACATTTAATGGTTCTGATAAAGGCCTCATTTCTAAA
>JAJPUD010009773.1:25731-70521 GCA_023553655.1 Myrmecobius fasciatus | reverse complement strand
ATTCTAATTTTTAATGTCTTATTTTCTTCAGTTACTGTTTTTAGTTCCTTTTGCAATTGACCAATTACATTTTTTTGTTCATTGCATTCTTTTTCCATTTTTTCTATTTTATTTTGCAGTGATCTCATTTCGTTTCCCCATGTTTCTTCTAACTCTCTTTTAAGATTTTTTATGCAGTCTTCAAAGAAAGCCTTGTGACATGGAGACCAATTTATGTCTCTGGGGCTTTTTCTGGAGTGTCTTTACCTTTAGGGGCCTCAGGATTTGAGGTCTGTTCTTCCCTCTCTCCATAAAAGTTGTCTATGGTGAGAGCTCTTTTTGGTTTTTTATTCATTTTTTTTTTTTTTAAAGGTGTGAGGTCTGTTTAGGGCAAATGTGGGACAGCTGCTTTAATTTGCCCTGGGGCAGTTCTGCTGATTGAGTTATTTCAGGAACTGGGCAGTTCTGCTGATTGAATTATGTCAGGGGCTGGGCAGCTCCGCTGATTGAATTATTTCTGGTGCTTATCAGTCCTGTTGTTTGATTGATTGCTTTAAGGTGCTGTGTAATGGCAGCTAGGTCTGATGCTCATCAGGGGTTCAGTGGTTCACAATCTATCCCCCTCAAAAGGCAGACCCACCAAACCACCTGCCCACAATCAAGACAAATTGTTCCAAGAGGCTCGCAGAAGACTCCTAGGTGTGTGAAAAGCACAACGTTCCCACTCCTGTTCCGACTCCTGTTCCAGTTCCCTGCTCCAGCTCCCTGCCCCGGTCTCCCTGCACTGCAGTCTGGGTTCAGTAGGCCACCCTCTGCCCCATTAAAACAGACCTGTTTTGAGGTTCTTCCAGAGTATATTCTTCTAGAAACGTGTTGTCCTCCAGATATTGTGGATTTTTTTGCTTCAGAATCAGTCTAGAGGCTTCATATGTTGTTGGTTTGAGGGGAGGTTAGAGGAGGTTACAGAGACTCCTGTCTGATCTCCGCCACCATGGCTCTCCTCCTCTTTCTTCTTTCTTAATCTACCAAACCCTGTAAGAGTATTTTCTTTGTCTTTTTCCTTATTCTCATAATTCTTAATCTTTACAAATTTTAAAAAGTTTCTCCCTTATCCTATCTTTTCACTCCCTTATTCCTTTATAAATTTAGAAGACTTTTATACACTTTTAAATGTATGTTATTCCCTCTAACCCATTTTTCAGTGAGAATAAGGTTGCAGCTCCACTAGTGCTTCATCCTGACTTGTTTCTTCTATATCAGTTTTTCCTTTCATGCCTTATTTTTTTATATATTTTTTTTATTAAAGCTTTTTATTTGCAAAACATATACATGCCTAATTTTTCAACAATGACCCCTGCAAAGCTTTCTGTTACAAATTTTTCCCCCTAGTCCCCACCCCTCCCCTAGAGGGCAGGAAATCCATTACATATTAATTATGTTAAAATACTTGACAAATCAAATATATATATATATATATATACACACACATACACACATATTTATACAGTTATCTTGCTGTACAAGAAAAATCTTATCTACAAGAAAAAAAACCTGAGAAGGAAAACAAAATGCAAGCAAACATCAATAGAGAGTGTGAAAATGCTATGTTGTGGTCCACATTCAGATCCTACAGGCCTCTCTCTGGGTGTATATGGCTTTCTTCATCACTGAACAACTGGAACTGGTTTAAAACATTTCATTGTTGAAGAGAACCATGTCATTCAGAATTGATCATCATATAATCTTATTGTTGCTGTGTACAATGATCTCCTGGTTTTGCTCATTTCACTCAGCATCAGTTCATGCAAGTCTCTCCAGACCTCTCTGAAATCGTCCTGCTGGTCGTTTCTCACAGAACAATAATATTCCATGACATTCATATACCATAATTTATTCAGCCATTCTCCAATTGATGGGCATCCCTTCAGTTTCCAGTTTCTAGCCACTACAAAAAGGGCTGCCACAAACATTTTTGCACATGTGGGTCCCTTTGCCTCCTTTAAGATCTCTTGGAATATAAGCCCAACAGAACCACTGCTGGGTCGAAGGGTATGCACAGTTTGATAACTTTTTGAGCATAGTTCCAAATTGTTCTCCAAAATGGTTGGATCCGTCCACAGTTACACCAACAATGTATCAGTGTCCCAGTTTTCCCACATCCCCTCCAGCATTCATCATTATCTTTTCGTGCCATTTTAGCTAATCTGACAGGTGTGTAGTGGTATATCAGAGTTGTTTTAATTTGCATTTCTTTGATCAATAGCGATTTGGAGCACCTCTCCATGTGACTAGAAATAGTTTTAATTTCTTCATCTGAAAATTGTTCATATCCTTTGACCATTTATCGATTGGAGAATGGCTTGAATTCTTATAAATATGAGTCATTTCTCTCTATATTTTAGAAATGAGGCCTTTATCAGAACTTTTAAATATAAAGATGACTTCCCAATTTATTGCTTCCCTCCTAATCTTGTCTGCATTAGTTTTGTTTCTACAAAACCTTTTTAATTTAATATAATCAAAATTATCTATCTGGCATTCAATTAAGAGTTCCAGTTCTTCTTTAGACACCAATTCCTTCCGTCTCCACAGGTCTGAAAGGTAAACTATCCTATGTTCCTCTAATTTGCTTATAATATCACTAAATCATGAACCCATTTAGATCTTATCTTGGTATGTGGGTCAAGCCCTAATTTCTTCCATACTAGTTTCCAATTTTCCCAGCAATTTTTGTCAAATCGTGAGTTCTTATCCCAAAAGCTGGGGTCTTTGGGTTTGTCAAACACTAGATTGCTGTAGTTATGACCTAGTTTGTCCTGGGTAACCTATTCCACTGCTTGACTGCTTTATTTCTTAGCCAGTACCAAATGGTTTTGATGACTGCTGTTTTATAATACAGTTTTAGATCTGGCACAGCTGGGACACCTTTATCAGCATTTTTTTTCATTAATTCCCTTGAAATTCTTGACCTTTTGTTCTTCCAGATGAATTTTGCTACTATTTTTTCTAGATCTGTAAAATAATTTCTTGGGAGTTTGATTGGTATGGCACTAAATAAGTAGATTAGTTTGGGTAGTATTGTCATTTTTATTATATTCGCTCGGCCTACCCATGAGCTCTAGATATTTTTCCAACTGATTAGGTCTGACTTTATTTGTGTGGAAAGTGTTTTGTAGTTTAGTTCATATAGTTCCCAACTTTCCCAAATATTTTATACTACCGACAGTTATTTTGAATGGAATTTCTTTTTTTATCTCTTGCTGCTGAACTTTGTTGGAAATATATAAAAATGCTGATGATTTGTGTGGATTTATTTTGTATCCTGGAACTTTGCTAAAGTTGTGAATTATTTCTAGTAATTTTTTAGTTGAGTCTCTAGAGTTCTTTAAGTAGACCATCATATCATCTGCAAAGAGTGATAATTTGGTTTCCTCATTACCTACTCTAATTCCTTTAATCTCTTTTTTTTTTCTTACTGCCAAAGCTAACATTTCTAATACAATATTGAATAGTAATGGTGACAGTGGGCAGCCTTGTTTCACTCCTGATTTTATTGGGAATCGTTCTAGTTTGTCCCCATTACATATGATGCTTACTGATGGTTTTAAATATATGCTACTGATCATTTTAAGGAAAAGTCTATTTATTCCTATACTCTCTAGTGTTTTTAATAGGAAAGGGTGTTGGATTTTATCAAATGCTTTTTCTGCATCTATTGAGATAACCATATGATTTTTCTTAGTTTGGTTATTAATATAATTGATTTTGCTGATAGTTTTCCTAATATTGAACTAGCTCTGCATTCCTGGTATAAATCCTACTTGGTCATAGTGTATTATCCTGAGGGTGACTTTCTGTAATCTTGTTGCTAATGTTTTATTTAAGATTTTTGCATCAATATTCATTATGCAAATTGGTCTATAGTTTTCTTTCTCTGTTTTCACCCTATCTAGTTTAGCTATCAACAGCATATTTGTATCAGAAAAAGAATTTGGTAGAACACCTTTTTTCCCTATTTTTTCAAATAGTTTATATAGTATTGGAATTAATTGTTCTTTGAGTGTTTGGTAGAATTCACATGTAAATCCATCTGGCCCTGGAGATTTTTTTTTAGGGAGTTGATTTATTTCTTTTTTTTAAAATGAGATTATTTAAATAATTTATTTCCTTTTCTGTTAACCTGAGCAATCTATGTTTTTGTAGATATTCCTCCATTTCATTTAGATTATCAAATTTATTGGCATAAAGTTGGGCAAAGTAACTCCTAATTATTGCTCTAATTTCCTCTTCATTGGAAAGTTCCCCCTTTTCATTTTTGAGACTAAAATTTGATTTTCCTCTTTCCTTTTTCTAATTAAATTAATTAAAGGCTTATCTGTTTTATTGGTTTTTTTCATAAAACCAACTCTTAGTTTTATTTATTCAATAGTTTTCTTATTTTCAATTTTATTAATCTCCCCTTTTATTTTCAGAATTTCCAATTTGGTATTTAATTAAGGGTTTTTAATTTGTTTTTTTTTTCTAGCTTTTTCAATTGTAAGCCCAATTCATTGATCTTCTCTTTCTCTATTTTATGCTAGTAAGTATCTACAGATATAAAACTACCCCTTATAACCACTTTGGCTGCATCCCATAAATTTTTGTATGTTGTTTCATTATTGTCATTCTCCTGAATGACATTATTGATTGTGTCTATGATTTGCTGTTTCACCCATTCATTCTTTAGGATTAGATTTTGGTCTGTTTTCTCCTGGCCTTATATTGCATGTGATTTTAATTGCATCATGATCTGAAAAAAAATGCATTTACTATTTCTACCTTTCTGCATTTGATTTTTAGGTTTTTCTGCCCTAACACATGGTCAATTTTTGTATAAGTTCCAAGAACCACTGAGGAAAAACTAAACTCCTTTCTGTCTCCATTCAATTTTCTCCAAAGATCTATCATACCTAACTTTTATAATGTTTTGTTTACCTCCTTAACTTCTTTTTTATTTATTTTGTGGTTTGATTTATTTAATTCTGAGAGACCAAGGTTGAGATACCCCACTAGTATAATTTTGCTGTCTATTTCTTCTTGCATTTCTCTTAACTTTTCCTCTGGGAATGTAGATGCTATATCACTTGGTGCATATATGTTTAGTATTGATATTGCTTCCTTATCTCTTTTAATTAGATCTATCTTTACTTTTACTTGATCTGAGATCAGAATTGCTACCCCTGCTTTTTTTTTTTTTTTTTTGGGTTCACCTGAAGCATAATAGATTCTGCTCCAGCCCTTTACCTTCACTCTGTATCTCTATGTTTTAGATGTGTTTATTGTAAACAACATATTGTAGGATTCTGGCTTTTAATCCAGTCTGCTATCAGCTTCTGTTTTATGGGAGAGTTCATCCCATTCACTTTCACAGTTAAAATAACTAAATCTGTATTTTCTCCTATCTTATTTACCCAAAGTTATGTTTTTCTCTTTCCTTTCCCCTTTCTCCCTTCCCCTCCATTATTTTGCTTTTGATGACCACCTCCCTCAAACAATCATCCCCCCTTTAGAGCCTCTCCCCCTTTTTTACACCTTTCCCCTAATTCTTTTATTTTCCCTTCTATTAGTCTTTCCCTTTCTTTTCCTCTTTTCCCTTCCCACTTCCCTATAAGGAGGGACAAGTTTCTCTGTGAAACCAAATGTGTCTGATATTCTCTTTTAGAGCCCAATCTGATGAGAGTAAGATTCACACAATGCTCATCTTCCTCCCTTCTTTCCCTCAATTATATTAGGTTTTCTTTGCCTCTTTATGAGATTTTATCTCATTTTTTAACCTCCTGTTTTTTAAAACCTTATTTTACCTTCTTTTTCCTCTTTTTCCAGTATGATCCTCTTTCTACCTCTAATTTCTTTTTCATATTATCAAAGTAAAATCAGATTATACCCACATTCTCTAGGTATACCCATAATAGAAATATAGTTCTCAAGAGTTCTTTCCTTTTCACCTTTTTATGCTTCTCTTGAGTTCCATTTTTGGAGGTAAAATTTTTTGTTCAGATCTAGTCTTTTCATTAGAAATAGGTGAAATTCACCTATATCATTAAATGTCCATCTTCTCCCCTGGAAGATAATGTTCATTCTAGCTGGATAGGTTATTCTTGGCTGTAATCCAAGTTCCTTTGCCTTTAAGAATATCTGATTCCAGGCCCTTTGATCCTTTAATGTAGAAGCTGACAGATCTTGAGTGATTCTAATTACAGTTCCTTGTTACTTGAATCGTTTCTTTCTAGCTGCTTGCAGCAACTTTTCCTTGGTGTGACAGTCCTGAAATTTAGCCACAATATTCCTTGGGGATTTAATTTCGGGACCTCTTTCGGGAGGTGATTGGTGAATTCTTTCGATGGCTACTTTACCTTCTGATTCTAAAACATCAGGGCAATTTTCTTTCATGATTTCCTGTAAGATAGTGTCTAGGTTCCTTTTTCCATCGTGGCTTTCAGAAAGTCCAATAATCCTTAGATAGTCTCTCCTAGATCTATTTTCCAGGTCAGTTGTTTTTCTTACGAGATATTTCATATTTTCTTCTATTTTTTCTTTTTTGTTTGTTTGACTGATTCTTGAAGTCTTATTGTTTCATTCACTTCCATTTCTTCAATTCTAATTTTTAGTGTATTATTTTCTTCAGTTACCTTTTTTAGCTCTTTTTGCAGTTGGCAAAATTTTTTTGTTTTTTTGTTCATTGCAGTCCTTTTCCATTTCACTAATTTTGTTTTTCAGTGAATTGGTGTCTTTTTCATATCTCTTTTGTAGGGCATTATATCCTTCTTGCAATGATCTCATTTCATTTCCCCATTTTTCTTTTAACTCTCTTTTGAGATTCTTTATGTGATCTTCCAGGTAAGCCTTGTGAAATGGGGACCAGCTCACGTCCGCCTTTGTGTCTTCCTCTGTAGTTGCTTTATCTTTATGAATATTAGGATCTGGCGAATCTTCTTCTTGCTCTCCATAAAAGCTGGCTATGGTGAGAGTTCTTTTTTGTTTTTTATTCATTTTTTAAAGCTTGAAGTCTGTTTAAAGCAGAGGGGCGATAGCTGCTTTAATTTGCCCTGGGACAGTTTGGCTGATTGACTTCTTGTGCTGGGCTGTCTGGGCTAAGTCCCAGGTTTGCAGTGGATTTCAATCTACATTTTACAAAAGACAGATCTGCCAAAGCATTTGCCCACAACCAGGGCAGAGTGGCCCAAGAGGCCACAGAGACTTCGCATGTGCTTAGAAACTGCCACACTCTGAGTCCCGGCCCGACTTCCTGCCCTGTCTGTGCGCTACCTTCTGAGCTTGGCAAACTGTCCCCCTGCCCTAGGGGGACCTGTTTAGAAGCTCCTTCAAGGTAATTCCTTCCAGGAACATGTTATACTCCAAATATTTGGGGGAGCTTTGACTCCAGAACCAGTTTAGAGGCTTAATCTGCTGTTGGTCTGAGAGATCAGAGGAGGTCACAGAGAGTTGTGTCTGCACTCTGCCACCTTGGCTCTGCCTCTCATGCCTCATGGCTTTTTAGAAAACCTCTTCTCAGCCAGCATCTTACATTGGCATGTTCCTACATTGAGCTTATAAATTGAGAGGGAAGAGCTTTGTATTATTGATTATTCCCTTTCAGAATTAACCAGTTTGACCTCACTGAGTCTCTTAATAATGGATCTTTATGGTTTACCTTATATTTCCCATGAATCTTATATGTGGAATTTTCCATTAAGTTCTGGTCTTTTTGTTATAAATATCTGAAAGTCTTTCAGTCAGTTTGTTAAATCTTCTTCTTTCCTCCTCCTCCTCCTCCTCCTCCTCCTCCTCCTCCTCCTTCCTCCCTCCTCCTCCTCAAAACCGCAGCAAAAAAAACCTTTGCAGTATGCACAGCAATAGCAACATCATGTATGATCAACTGTGAAGGACTTGACTCTTCTCAGCAATGCTATGATTCAAGACAATTACAATAGACTTGGAATGGAAGGTGCCATCTACATCCAGAGAGAGAGCTATGAAGGCTGAATTGTGGATTGAAGCATATTTTTTTGTGTGTGTGTGTGGGGGGGGTGTTTACTTGCCTTTTTCTTAATTATACCAAAATTCGCTAAGTTATCTTTGGTTGCAACCCCAGCTCTTTGAAATATGGTGAAATATTCTAAAATCTATGGTCTTTTAATATGAAAGCTGCCAGTTCTGTCTGATCTTGTTTATGGCTCAATATTATTTAAATTGTGGATTTTTTTTTTCTTGTTGCTTGTAATATTTTTTCCCTAATCTGGGAGTTTTGAAACTTGACTATGATGTTCATGTAAATTTTCCTCTTGGAATATTTTTCATGTGGTAATTGATAGATTTTTCTTTTCTATTTCTGCTTAACCCTTTAATTCTAGAACCTCAGGGCAATTTTCCTTAATTTCTTGTAATATTATATTAATATTGTATCTTTTTTTGATCCTAACTTTCAGGTAGTTCCATAATTCTTACATTGTCTCTTCTCAATCTGTTTTCCAAGTCAGTTGTTTTTCTAATAAGATGTTTCACATTCTCTTTTATTTTTTTTCATTCTTTTCAATTTGCTTTATTATTTTTTTTGTGTGTTTTGTAACATCATTAGCTTCCCCTTACCCATTTCTAATTTTCAAGGAGTTATTTTCTTCCTTAAATTTTTGGATCTCTTTTACCAGTTGGTTAACTTTCTTCTCATAATATTCTTTATTTTCTTAGGTTGTTCTTTTTTTCCCTTCTATTTTTATCTCAGTCTCTTATTTGCCTTTTAAAGTCCTTTTGAAATTCTTAGAAGAAACATTTTTCAACTTGTGACAATTTGGTATTTTTCTTTGGGGAAAAAAAAAGTGGCTTTTGAACCTATATCTTCTCTATCCCCATAGCAGTTGTCAGTGGGTGGGTTTTCCTTTGCTTACTCAGTTTTATTTTTAGCAGCTTATTATTATTATAATCAGGTTATACTCCCTTATGGGGAATGGTGCCCCAGACCTCAGGTTCTTTTTATTGATCTTTTTCTGAGCCTTGTCCAGGTTCAGACCTTTAGCACTCCTTTCCACCATTAAGCCACAGTTAGGACCCCAGCTACACTGCTCTGCACATGATCTTATTCCCTGTCATTGCTTCAGTGTCTGCAAACTTCAGCTCTCCTCTCTGTGTTAGAACTCAAACCAGGAACCTATTCTTCTGCAAGGCCCATAGCCAACAGAGTCCCCTCTTCTCTGTTACAGCACTCCCTGTGCATGTGCTTGCGCCTTACCTCTTGTTGCCACATCCTAGGATTACATCTGGTCAGCACTGCTGTACTTGGCATCCTGCAATAGGAGAGAGTCCTATCTTCCCCTACATAGCTATTTCATCCCAACTTTGTCCTGATGTGGAAGTTTCTGAGGCTGTTTGTTGATTCAACGGAGTGTGCTAGAAGGTGTTTATACCTCAGTCAGTTCAAACTTCCATATCTGAAGATTGAGTCTTTTCTGAAGTCCTTTCAAGTTGTCTGAGGAAGACAACTGCTTTACCCCAACTCATATCTGTTTTTCCTATTATATGTTCTCTTGAGGTATCATCTGACCTTTTTTTTTTTTTTGTGATGGAAATTGGGAGAGCCTATAGTTTTCTGATCTACTCTGATATTATCTCAATCCTCTCAAAAACTTTTAAAGATATAAAAGTTGTATGTTCTGTAGTATTCTTCAATAAACTTAATGTCGTTTTCCCAGTTAACTTGTATACCAATGAATGGAACTGTCACATAGAAACTAAAGAAATCTGAAACTCTTCAATAATTCAGCCATAGAATGTCCTAGGCCCTAAGAAATTAAGTGACTTCCTGGTAGTTATATGGCTGATATATGTTAGGGGCAAGACATGAACCAAGTCTTCCTGACTCCAAGGACACTCGAGTTCGCTTACTTTACTATGCAGCTATTATTTAAAAAAGTTTGCTAGTGGAAACAATAAAAAAAAATATTTTAAGGAATTCCTTTTAAAGATACCATCAGCCGTCCCTTCTCTTAGTTAGGTAGTCCTGTGGTATAGATAAATGCATTTTTTCATTTATTTGTATTAAGTAAAGTTAAACAAATTTATTTAAAAATACATTTAATACATCATTAATCTATTCCTGGACAGAAGTCCTTTTAAAAATGTAAGATAAATGATTTACTAATGATTAAAATTAATGTATTGTACTTTCTAAATTCCTTCCCTGATATTTAAAATTCCTCTTTTATCTGCATTTCTTAAAATGACAAATGCAATAACATGGCAGAATGAAAACATTTACTCAATATATCTAACATTCTTTGAATAGTTAATTTGGTCACTCAAATTTATAAATGTTTTTTTAAGTAGTCTGAATTCAAAATTACACTCCTAGACAATAGATCTATTACACTTGGTCACATTAATTCTCATCTTTTCTGGAAAACTTTAGTGTTGCAAATATTTTTCTAAAAGGCAATAGTTTAATATTCTGATAAAATTTCTTTTTGTTTTAATTAAAGCTTTGCATAACATATGTATGGGTAGTTCTTCAACACTGACCCTTACAAAGTTTTCCATTACAAATTTTCCCTCCTACTCCCCTCCCCTTCCCTAGATGGCGGGAAGTCCACTACATGTTAATTATATTAAAATATTTGACAAGTCAAATTATTCTGATATAATTTCCAAAATTTCTTAGGTACATACAGTAAGTGATATAGTAGATTTAATGTATTTATCTTTAGATGCAACATGCCAACTTTTAAATGTTCTATAGTATTGAAATACTCTTGATTCATAACTTTGTTCCTGACTAGTTAGCAAATCCCTTATATTCTCTGGATCTAGATCTTTATCTATAAAATAGGGACATTACTTGTCATGTTAGCTTAAAAGAGTGTTTTGAGGATATCAGATATGGCATAAGAATTTAATTTTCTATAGTACTTTGAGGTTTCTAGAGTACTTTATTGTCTCATTTGTCTTCACTTTATTTCTTTTGATTCTCACAGTAATCCTTGGAAGGCACTGTTTCTTTAAGAAAATGCATTCACAGTTTCAACTTTGGATGTTAGCAATGAATTTAGTATGGAAGTGATGAAGATGTTGAGATCAAGTTATTGGTCTATGACCAAAGTTCTATCAATAATAATTCATTGAAAATGAAAAAATTGGAATGTTTTAGGAGTAAATAAGTATTGTAGGTGAAACATCCTGACCCCATAACGTCTCCTTAGTATTTCTTAATCTAGATAAGTCACTCTAATTGATTTTTTTCCCCCATTTCATAGGGGACCTTAGGAATTGATAAGTTTGATTTCCTTTCTATGCCTATGTTGTAAGCAACATTGAAGAGAGATTATAAAGTTTCAGGGACATCATCAATCTCCATTGGTAGAGGGAGTTTCCTCATCTAAGAGTTTCCCATATTTGTGATTAGCCAGCTATGGTGGTTTATGTGACCTTGTATATCTAGAAGAAAAGAGTGTGTGTGTGTATATATATATATTTAGCATCTTTAAATATCCAGAATAACTTGAATCCTCAAAGAGGATCCATCTGTCTTCAAGCATCCCTTTGGTGATAAAGAATTAGTCCTAATGATTTTTTTTTCTTCCAATGATTTTTTTTTTAAATAAAATTTCTGAAGACTAAAGATATTAAAATGACCCCTGATACTAGATAATTAATTGCTCTTTCAGGGAGAAGAAAAGGAATACTTTAACTTACAATCAGTGTTTATAAAAGACAAGCCTTTTTATGAGAAACCACAAGATACAAGGAAGAAGCATACTAAAGAAAAGAATAAAGGGAGCTATAGTAATTAAAATTGCTTGTGGAATAGTCAACAGAAGATAGTTTAATAGCTAATATTCAGTGATGAATAACAACTTATATAGTATTTTAAGGTTGAAAAGTGCTTTATATATGTTATTTGTTTTGTATAGTTTGATATAAATGATCTGATTTGTTGAAATGGAAAAGAATGAATGCACCACAAATGAAGATGAAATTAAATCAATTAAGAATTATTTTGCCCAATTATTTGTGTGTAAAAGTAACTAAAAGTCTAAGTGAAATGAATGAATATTTACAAAAATGTACATTGTCAGTTTAATAGAAGGGGAAATAGAATACTTAAATAATCTTATCTTAGAAAAATAAATTGAACACTCCATAAATAAACCCCTTAAGAAAAAAAATAGCTCTCTGGAAGGACTAGATAGATTTACAGATGAATTCCACCAAATATTTAAGGAGCATTTATTCCCAATATTATATAAAGTATTTGAAAAATATAGGTAAAAGAATTCTACCAAATTCCTTTTATGACACAAATATGATTTTTATAATTAAACCTGAGAGAATA
Organism: Myrmecobius fasciatus; assembly: GCA_023553655.1. Classification (NCBI taxonomy): domain Eukaryota; kingdom Metazoa; phylum Chordata; class Mammalia; order Dasyuromorphia; family Myrmecobiidae; genus Myrmecobius; species Myrmecobius fasciatus. Next base: position 58,184 of record JAJPUD010009773.1, on the reverse strand, counting down.
AAAAGATAGAGAGAAAACTGTAGGCCTTTTCCGCTGAGTATTGATGAAAAAATTTTAAATGAAATATTAGCAAGGACTGATTCAATATTATGAAAATTACCAGCATAATTGACCACATTAATTTAAAAAACATTAAAAATCACATGATTATCTCAATAGATATGGAAAAAGTTTTGGACAAAATACAACACCCATTTCTATTAAAAAAACATTTAAAAAGCATAGTAGTCTTTCTTAAAATGATAAACAATATCTATTAAAAATCAATAGAAAGTCTTCTCTATAATGGTTATAAACCTGAAGCCTTCCCAGTAAGATCAAGGTGAAGCTGGTATGTCTATTTTCACCACTAATTTTTTTAATATTGTGTTAGAAATACTAACTATAGCAATAAGACAAGGAAAAGAAATAAATAAAAATAGGAAATGAAACCAAACTAGAACTCTGTATGAGAATGCTTGTATACTTAGAGAACCTTAGAAAATCACTCAAAATGTATTGAAAATAAATGAAAATCAATATTGTCGTTACTTTAGAATTTAAAGTAAACCTATATAAATCATGAGAATTTCTATATATTATTAACAAAATCCAACAAGAATAGATAGAAAGAGAAATTCCATTTCACAACAGACAATATAAAATACTTGGGAGTCTACCTGCAAGGACAAACACAAGGACTATATGAACACAACTGCCAAGCATTTTTCATGCAAATAAAGAGCTAAATAATTTTAGAAATATTAATTGCTTATGAGTACACAACATTCTCTCAAAATTTTTCATTTTTCTTACTTTGGGATTGTGTGTGTGATGTATTTTTTGGTTGGATCTGTTCACAGTTCCACCAACAATGTATCAGTGTCCCAGTTTTCCCACATCCCCTCCAACAGTTATCATTATCATTTCCTGTCATTTTAGCCAATCTGACTGTGTAGTGGTATCTCAGAGTTGTCTTAATTTGCATTTAGGAGATAGGTTCTTTAGGTCTTCATAAAAAGGCTTTTTTTTTTTTTTTTTTGAGGGATATGGTGGGAAATTCTGGGATGCTTCCTAATTTATTAATTTTACCTTAAAACACTGAAATCTTATGATTTCATATGAATTGCGTATGTTTATATAACAGAACATTCATCGTATATTTATATGGTCTTAATTCTCTTCTCATGAGAAAGTAAGGAAGAAAGATGCCCAGCATATTGAGTGAATATTTTTGGTAGATATGGGTCCACATATAAATTGCAAAGGATGGTTTGTGATCTACACACAATTTTTGATTTTGTGATATTCATTAACTACATTCAGTGAGAACATAGATCCATTGGAGTTTACAGTTTGTATTCTTCCAGGCTTTTTTGTTTTCTATCTTATACCCAGCAATTTAAAACCTCTTCCTTAAAATCATTTTCACTGGATGATTTTTCTTATCAAGGGTGCATAATGACTTTTATTGTCTCTTCTAGGAGTCTTCTACTGAAACTTTTTAAGTTTGAAATTATTATTATAATTTTTTTTTTGCAAAATCACCTAAAAATTGGTTTGTATATTAACTCATCTCATTCACCTTCAAATATGTTGTGTACTATGGACAATTAATCTCTAGATTTGGAATATAATTGGAGTTCCCCTGTGGTGTTATCCCTGTTTTCCCTCACTGCTTTCCACAACATCCCTTTAAAAATAACAAAAGGAACAACAAAAGCACAGGGTATTTCATTTAGCTCTCATTTCTTATTTTATCATTTAATTTTTTAAATTATTGTCATTTTCTTCCCCATTCCCTACCTCCTCCCACCACTCAAAATGAAGGAAGAGAGGGAGTGAGGAAGAGGAGAAATATAAAACCTTTGGATCACATGATCAAAACACATTCCCACATTAGTCATTACATCCAAAAATGTATTTCTTATTCTGCGCATTAGCCCATCACCCTTCACTCATGAGGTGAGCAATATTCTTCATTAGTCTTTTGGAATTGTGGTTGATTATTTAATTTTTGTTGTTAAGTCTCAGAATTATTCATTTTTACAATATTGATATTATAGTAAATCCTGCTTCTATTCACTTCACTCTGCATCAGTTCACATATTTCTTTCCACATCTTTCTGAAATCATCTTTTTCCTTGTCTTAGGACACTATACTATTCCACTTAACATTTTTTTTCTGTTCCCTTATTGTTGGTTATGCCCTTAGATTCCAGTCTTTGATACCACCCAAAGAACTAGTATAAATATTTTTGTGTTTTTTGTTACTTCATTGCTATCATGTGACCCAGATTGTCTCTTTCAGACTTGTGGCTATGAGGTTTTCTTCTTTCTTGTATCTTTGTTTTTTTTAGTCCTATACCTTATTCCTTTAGGCTTAGGCTTTTTCTCTTATCTAACAGTACAATTAGTTAATTATGCTTTCATCTTAAACTTTTCCTTTCTTGCTCCTTCTGTCTTCTGACATGTCACTGAGACTTTACTGCCTTTTGATAAAATGTAGCTTTCCTGACCACAGTTTTTAGTATTGGTTGCACTTGCACTCGGTGATTGTTATCATCTGTTATTTACTGAAAGTTTTACTGATTTTATTATTTCCTCAGGTAGATTTAATTGTTTTCATTTTGCCTTCTCCATTAAATTGTAAGCTTCTTGAAGGCAAGGACTATCGTTCCTTTTTTTGTATCCCCAAAACTTAGCATACTACCTGGCAAACACTTGGCCTTTAATAAATTGTGATTGATTAATTGATGCCTTTAACATATTATTCTTTTCCTTTTTCTATCCTTTTTACAAAGACTTAGAAATTTACCTTATAAAGCTGATCTCATATACATTAACCTTATTTTGTATTTCCTATAACATTGCCATGTACTCCCATCCACATATATGACAAATACTTAGTCCCTTTCACAGTGCATGCAGTTTCTCCTGTATTAACCTATGTGGAGTTTTGATTTGCATTTCAAAATCCATTCTTATGAACAACTTTCGAATCCATAGATATGTTAAGTAGACTGGGAAGAAAATTATATTGCTCATATTTCACACAATGGACATTGTAATTACTGACTGAATAAATGTAAAAGGGGAATTTCATCATAACATTTAGTATGGGAAGTATATGACAGAAATCTATTGAGCTTTTTTATGGATATATTTTGCTTGGACACAAGCAGTTACTATACAATAAACAACTATATCTAGTGGTTTCTTCCCTTATACAGATCTTAGTTTTCATATGGTTTTATGAGTACCATTTTTGATTGAGAAACTTTCTATTTTTGTTGCTATGTGTGGGAGAAAACTCACTATGTTCTGTTCAAGCTTTTTAATACTTCATTGCTATATATTAGTGTACAAAATGGAATTTACAAGGATTAAAATGAGTACCTCCATAACTTTTAAAAGAAATGTTTTTCTTTTCATCTCTCTTAACTCACAAAATAAATCACATCAATTAACATCTTTTCAGGTTTTAGTAACTAAAGATCAGAGTTTTATTTTTGGCTTAAGAAATTTTTCAAACTGTCTCTTTTATTGTCACTGGTATGTATTTGTTTTTCTCAGAACCTATTTTATAAAATGAAATTTCTTTTATGTAGTGGAATTTTTAAAGATAGTATATTATGGTCTAATCAACTTAACTAGCATTTATTGAGCCCCAGCTACATGCTGGGCACTTTATTAGCTGTTGAAGATATAGAGACAGTATTAAAAACAACTCCTTCCCTTGAAGGACTTTATCTTCTACTGGGAGTGAGCAAAATGTATACAGATAAGTAAATTTAAAGTAAAGGCAAAGTAATTTTTTTAGGAGAGAACACTAAGAACCAGAGAAATTAGGAGGTTGTTACTTGAGCTAAGGACTTGAAAGTAGGTAGGAACTCCAAGAGTTGGGAGAACATTCAAGTCATGGAGGCAGCATGTGCAAAAGGACCAAGTGGGATTGACATCCCTTGTATAGTGAATAACAAATAGTTGAAACTTCAAATGTATAAAAGTGAATGTTGTAAAATAAGTATGGAAAGGTTCATTGCAGCCAGAGTGTGAAGGACTTTGCATGTTAAATTGAGAAATTTGTATTTTAATCTAGGGGCATTAAGGAACTCCTGAAGGTCATTTAAGGGGAATGACTTGGTCACTCTTTTTCAGTGATAAAGCACCTTTGTTTGGGATAGATTATTTAGGGGAGAGAGAGACTCTAGCAATTATAACAACTATGAGGCTATTGTAATATCTCTGGTGATAGGTAATAGTAACCTAAATTAGGATGACTGGTGTGAATAGGGAGGAGAGTAGGAATGTGAAATAGGCTTTTGAAGATGAAAACTTATTATCAATTAGCTTTGTGGAGCAGGTGAGGAAAATGGAAATAACAAAATTCAAAATCATTAGAAAGATATTGGTGCTCTTGACAAAAAAGGAAATAAGGATATAATGATTTATGTTTGAAAGTATATCCTAGGTGTCAAGGAGCCATACATGATAAATTATCAAATATATGAGAAAGGATAGGGTCAGAAAGATTGGTTTGTTGGGATAAAGAACCACAGACATGCTAGGAGAACCGAATTCTAATTTCAGCTAACAATTACCTCAGGATAATGTCATGATCAGGAGGTAGGTTCACTTTTGTATTTGTAAAAGTTATTCTTTAATTTGTAGAAATATTACTGAGATTAAAATAATTCACATGGGTAAAAATTTTTTTTTAATAAGATCTATATATCATTTAGCCAGAGTATAGTGGAGAGCAAAATTTCTAGAAGTGTAATGTTTCCATATAATCAGTATCTTTTCTTTAGTTTTGAGTAATTCACAATTTTTAAACATAATTTTAATATGCTTTTAATATTTTTATAGGATTCAGTCTAGCAGCCTTTAAAAGAAACAAGAGGAAGTTAGAGCTGGCAGAAAGGGTGGAAACAGATCTCATTCAACTAAAGAAAAGAAGACAATCAAGTGAAAAGGTTAGGAGGTGTTTGAAATGAGTGTAATTTACTGTATTAATTACAAGTATAATTATTGTGAATTATTTTAAGGGGTATTTACATTTCTTACCTTTCCTAGAGCTTACTTTTCACTACTCATAAGGCACTTGAACTAATATTTGTAAGTAATATAAGTATAGTATCTTACATCTATCTATCTATCTATATATATAATTTGTATATTTTTATATAGTTATCTGCACATCAATGTATACTTTACATTGTTGTTTCTCTACAATTCAATAAGCATTTTAAAGTACCTACTATATATTAGGACATTGTTAAGTGCTGGGGATATAAAATAGCTCCTGCTTTCAAAGAGTTTATATGTTGATAGGGGAGAATGGCATATTCATAAATGAATAAATACGAATATATACAAGTAAATATGAAATGTTGTTTTGGGGTGTGGTGAACACCCACAATTGATGATAGTCAGAGAAAGTTTCTTATAGCAGTCCACTTGAGCTAAGTTTGGAAAATGGAGATAGAGATCTCAAGAGACGAATATAAAGTGGGAGAACATTCCAGGAATGAGAGACAGCTAGTACAAAGGGGTGCAATAGCATGTCTTGCACAGGGAACACCAAATAGACTGATGGTATTTGGCATGTATGGAAACAGTGTCAAGATGTTGTAGAGGTAAAATCAAGACACTGCATCTCATTGAATATGGAAGATAAGGAAGAGGGAAGTGTCAAGGATGGTTCTCAGTGTTGTAAATCTGAATGACTAGAAATATAATGTAGTTGGTGCCTTTCATAGAAATAAGGGAGAAATAAGAAGGTTTAGGGGAAAAGATAATGAGTTCTACTCTGGACTTGTTGAGAGTGCCTAATTAAGCAAATTAATGAATTCTAGATACATACATTTGGGATTATCTGTGTAATTAAACTCATGAGAACCAAGTCAATCCTGATATGAAGAAAAAGAGATCCTAAGACAAAATTGTGGGATACATCCATAGGAAGATATTGGAAGGCAGTTTGACAGAGGAGACTAAGAAGTCTGTTATGAGACAACATATAGATAAATCCAAAATACATACAGAGTTGAAACAAAATAACCTTAGAGGGAAAGGTGCTATAAGAAATGGAGTAAATAATTAGTCAAGGTCTATTGCACACAGTGACAGTTGAGTTTATTTTCTGAGAAAACCAGGGATTCTAAGAGATGTAGGTGAAAAAGGAGAATATTCCAGGCATAAGTGTTAAAGACATGAGTATTAAAGGCAGGGAGGTAGGATATGTAGCAATATTGTGTGAACAATAGCAAATAAGCTAGTATAGCTGGATTGTAAAATGCATAAAGGGAAATAAAGTATTAAGAATATGTAATGTGGAGAGGATATCCAGGAGAAGCCTTTGGTCAACTGTAGAAATACTGATGTGACATCAAGAAGGTAAAGACTCCGAAAAAAATATTGAATTTAACAATTAAGAAATCATTGGTAACCTTGGAGAAATAAATTTATATTGAGTTGCTTGGTCTGAAGCCAGAGTATGAGGTGTTTCAAATGATTGAGAGGTGAGGAAATAAAGGGAATGAGTGCAGACTGCTTTTTATTCAGAGATTGCCTGTGAAAGGAAGGAGAGAGTTAGGATGAGCTTCCTGGAACATTGATGTATTTGTAAATGGTCAAAACAAAAATAAAATACAAATGAATAAAGAGAGATTGCAAATTGAAAAGGGAGTTGATCTGTGGAGCTCTTTCTCTAGGGCGAAGAGCAGATAAAAGACTTAAGTATGAGTTATCTTTGACAAAGACATTCTTAGATAACAGTGAAAGCAAAGAAAATGCTGAGTCAGGGATGGGGAGAGGCTTTGAAGATATCAGTGTTTTGAGATAGCTAACCATAAAGAAAAAAATGAATGTCTTTTTCTCAGTAAAAATGAGATGAGTTCCTATGTTAAAAGAGGTTTTTGGGGACTGATAAACTCTGATGCAGCTGTCTTCATAGGAGAAGAAGCTTGAAATAGCTTCTTCTCCTATAGAAGAATATTCTCCTATGGGAGAATAGCAATGGGACTATGCTAGAAAGTTAATTGAGGAGAAGCACAAAAACATTGGTAGGCTGCAGTGAGACTTCAGTTGAGATTAGATAACAAAAATTTGTAGAGGATCCATTCATTGAGAATGAGTGACTTTCTCTTGAAGTGTTCAACAGCATATAGATGGGACAAAGAAAGCTAATGCTTGTATGTTTGTTTGTTTGTTTTTAAATAGTATTTTAATTTTCCAAATACATGCAAAAATAGTTTTCAATATTGATTTTTGCAAAACATTGTGTTCTAAATTTTTCTCCCTTATTCTCTCTCCTAGACAGCAGGGAATTCAATTTAGGTTAAATATGAGCAATTCTTCTAAACAAATTTCCATGTTCATCATGTGTGCAGATCAAAAGGGGGGAAAAAACATGAAAGAAAAAAATCAAGCAAACAAAAAACAACAATAGCAGCAACAGCAACAAAAGTGAAACTATGCTTTGACTCAAATTTAGTCTTCATAGTTCTCTTTCTGGGTGCGGATGGCACTTTCCATCACAAGTCTATTGGAATTGCCTTGAATCACTCTTTGTTGAAAAGAGCCAAGTTCTGATGATTGTAGTTTTGAAAATAATGAGTGATAATAGGACAAAGAGACTAAAAGATTGGATAGTATAAAGTTGAACCAAAAAATATAGCATTAATCTGGTGAAGTTAGTAGTAGTAGCAGTAGTAGTAACAGTAGATATTTTTGTGGTCAAGTAGTATAACCTTTATGATCCTTGGTTTTCTCAACTGTAAAATGAGTATAACAACAGCATCTGTTTCATGGGGTACTTGTGAGGGTTAAATGAAGATATTTTTAAAGCATTTTGGAAACATTACTATGATACATAAATGCCGAGTCTACTCCTCTTATATGAATCCTAAATTTTCTTTAGGATTTAGCTCTGTGAACCCTAACTTTCGTTCTTAATTTAGCTTGTATTTGTTTGTTGGTTTCACGTGAGATTTCCAGAATTCACTGTTTTCCAGTTTTCCTTTTATAATCCTAACATTTATAGAAGATGACTTTTTCATAGGAAACAATAAATTCTTATTGATTTCAATTTGTTTAATATAGTTTATAAAAGTAGAATTTACTTTTATGTTACTTGGCAGCTCTTTGAAAGTCATTGATTTAATAATTTTTTCATTTTTTGTGGGTGTTCCACATTGCACCATGTTTTATGTTTATAAATTTCAGGAGTGGTAGTTACCATTTGTGTGTGTGTGTGTGTGTGTGTGTGTGTGTGTGTGTGTGACAGAGAGACAAACAGAGGAGAATGCATATGTACGTGTGTTTATATATATATGTATGTGTATATGTTTACCTATCATGTGGAATAATGAACAGATTCATGAGTTTTGCTTGTATATATTTGAATTCCAAAGATGAAATGTTAATTTATTTGTCACATTTATTCCTTGATCAAAATTGTTTCCATTTGAAGTAGTTGATTGACCTTGAGTCTCAAGGGTGAATTGTAAGGATTATGAAATTCAAACATTTGTGGAATGTAAACATAGTTTTATTTATTAATTCTCACTAATGGACTGTAATCAAGACACAAGATGTTCAATTTGAAAAAAGAAACCATGTTTCTTTGAATTGTAAACAAGAAATGATTTATTATCTGATTTACTCTCCTTCCCATGGTATCTATTGCAAATGTCAAGTATATATACCTTGAAGTGCAGAGAAACAATTCATTTTTCATCTGGATTTGGTTTAAATTACTTTATATCTACATTCCTTAATGTTATGAATTCTGTATTTCCTATTATCCTGAAAGACAACTATCTCCAAAGCTAATTAGGTTTTAACAACTGAGCTTTGAAGCTGACCTGGACTGTTATAAGACATGGATTCTCAAACCCTTTTCCCTGTGCCTGGAGTATGAATCTTTTAAAAGTAGTACTGTCATGTAAGAGATTGTTCATATTATTTGGAGTGTATCAAATAGTGACTTTTTGGATTTTCTATATACTTGGGGAATTATACTTTTGCTAAAACATTAGAGTTATTTTAAGAGAATTGAAGAGAGCGTGGTCTCTTGAAAAGAAGTATGTATGCAAATGTAGATTGGGAGTTTCTTTTTTCTCTCTCTGTCATGTCCTGATATATGTCATGTTAAATCTTTATATAAAATTTTTGCTGAATTGAATTGAAATTTGCACAGTTATCTTAGTGACTAAAGTTCAAATTAAAATCAGAAGATAGAGGAATAGACATGGTTAAATACTTGAGTTTTAAGTAGAATATGTCTGCTGCCATCGAAAACAGACTGAGAAGGAACAGTAGAAAAATAATGGTAGCCCACATAATGAGTGTGGGATACAGACATGGAACACTAAAGGGACTATCCAGTATTGCCTACATTTGTGTATAGTTGGAGCTTTTTTTTTTTTTTTTTGGTTATTTTTCCCACATTCATCTTACTTTTAAGGTTTTTCTCAAAATGAGGTATAGTTTTTGATTTGTAGATCAAAGGATTTGTATTGCTTTTTGAAGAACAGTGATTCCAAACCATTTATTTAATTATGTTATCTATCAAGTTAAACTTTGAAGAACTTATTTAGAGTGATATAGGGTATTCATGATCAAATATGAAAGTTTAACAAAATTCAGTTTTCTCATGAAATATTTTAATCTGAAGTATTTTGAAATATTAGACTATCAAGTAGGAATGTGGGAATTTTAGATGAATAACTATCTTTCCTTAAATGTACATAAAGGAATTCTATCCTGTTTGAAAAGACAAATGTATATTTTGGTTTGTGAAAAACTTTCAGAGGAAGAGTATTCAGTATTCCAAGTATTATTAAGTATTATTTTGCCTCAAAATATATTTTCTGTTTTATGATTTGCATTTTTAGTAGCCTACTTTGAATTCTGAGCACTTTTTTGTATAGAATTGTTCATACTACTACTGTTTTGATGTTGACAAAATTTATTATAAAATAATAAATGTGCTTTTTCTGTCTTCCAAGCTTTATGTTGCAGATTGAATGTATCTTTTATGTACCATGTTTTGTTTTTTGTTTTTTTCATTCTAAATGAGTTAATCAAAAAAGGAAGCATGATTCACAGTCATATAGCTTTATTTTGAATATGTAATTGGGTGATTGTTTATAGTGGAGTATTACCATCTGCCACCATGAGTTTAACACTCTGCTAGGACATACACATATAATTTGTCATAGGGTTCAAAGTCAATAGTTGGATCATGAAATGGTTCCATGTATGTTACTTGTTACTAACTGGGCCTATACTTCTAAAACACATAAATAAGCAGATCATGAAACATTAATTGTTTTTAATGTAGATAATATATTAGGTGAGTTGTGAGGGGATTGATAGGAAGATAAATGATCCTTGTTTTTAAAGAGCTTCCAATAGCTTTTTTATTTTCAGTTGAGAATAAGTATAACTTTATCTATTAATATGGTGGTTTTAGTGATTTAGTGCTATTTTCAGTGGAGTGTTATTTCACAGTGGTTATAAACCATTGTCTCAGGAAATCCAATTAAAAGAAATGTTATCATATTTGTTTATTTTGGAATAACCCTGCTATTTCTTGTTTCTCTGCCTTTCTTTTGGTCTTTATGGAAATGACATGCATCATCACTATTAACTGGTGGTATACCTGAAGGCCCTGTCTTAAACCCTCTTCTGTTTTATATCTGTACTCTTTCACTTGGTGATATTATCGCCTCAATCACTGTTTCTATGTAGATGATTCCTAGATCTATAAATACAGCAATAGTACTTTGAGTTGTAGTTTTTTGTCACTAGCTGGTTCCTTTTTTCATATTTCAAATTGAATAGTCATAGAAAATGCAAATTCATATACAAAGTAGAATTTATTCTCCACCACTTCCCACCCCCTCAAATAAAACCCCACCTTCCTCCAAAATTATTTTTAAGGAAAGCATCATCCCATTCAGATTTAGCCTCATCCTTCACTATTCATTGGATCTTAACCCACATATATGGTTATTTGTCAAATCTTGTCATTTCTAAACTTCACAACATTTTTTTTTTTTACCTATATCTCCTCTCTACAAACATAAGTTCAGGCATTCATCATCTCTTTCTTATATTATTTCAATAATTGTCTCCTTGGGTCAAATTTCAGCCCACTCCAAACCATCCTCCACTTATCTGTTAAAAGAATTTTTCTAAAGTAGATGTCTGACCTTTTCACTGGTCTAGTGATTACCTGTTAATCTTTAGGAATCAAAGAAAACATTGTCTTGCATTTAAAGATCCTCACAGTCTGAACTCTTCCTACCTTTCTAGTTTTCTTACACATCACTCTTCTCTGAGCTCTCGGGGATCTAACCTTTCTGGTTTATTTGCTCTTCCTTACCTTGACTATTCTACCTCCCATCCCTACACTTTTAAGTTGGCCATTCTTCATGACTGAAATCTTCTCCCTCCTTACTTCTGCCTCTTAGAATCTTTTTCTTCAGGATTTAACTCTAATGGCACCTTCTGCAAAAGGCATTTTTCAGTCTCCCTAGCTGCTTTCACCTTTCTAAGATTTACCTTGCATCTGATTTTTGTACACAGTTAATCCTCAACTTTCACAGAAGTAATGTTCCTAGAAAGTGGCCTAGAAGTAAAAAAAATGCAAATGCTGATTACTTATGAGAAATAGGGGATTAGGTTCCCTGACCATCAAGAACTGTAATTTTTTACAGAGATCATTGAAAATAGTTTTCAGCATACCATTCTTTTTTTTTTTTTTTCTTTTTCTTTTTTTGCTTTTTGCTGAGGCAACTGAGATTAAGTGACTTGCCCAGGACCACACAGCTAGGGAATGTTAAGTGTCCAAATCAAATTTGAACTCAGGTCTTCCTGATTTCAGGGCTGGTGCTGTATCCACTGCGCCACCTAGTTACCCCAAGCATACCATTCTTAATAGTAAAACTTTAGTTCTGATAACACTCACTTTTTATAACACAGTAACCATAAAATGCCCAGGAGAGGAGAAGTAGATAGAATGGGACAGGGAAAGTCAGGGGCAGTGGTATAGAAAGTCCCACTTAGGGCAGTTTGGGTAACTCCAGTGAGAGTGGCTCTTCTTGGCAGAATGCAATAAAGCGATAGGCCACAGTGCTCTCTGGCTCAGCAGGCTGCACCAGGCTTCATTCCAACTAGGGCTGACAAAGGCAGTGGGAAAGGCAGAATACTCAATAAGCATCCTGTCTCTCATTTTTTATCTCCTGTACATACCCTCAAACACACTTGTCAACTCAAAAGTGAAAATGAGGTTACTAATAAAATTCTCAAGAATGTGAGTTAGGAAAGTTGGATGCATGATTGTTGAAGATAATATGTACATGTTCTCTCATTAGCATGTAAGTTCTTTGAGGACAGGAAATATAATTTCTTTATATCTCCATCACTTTTGGATCAAAATAAGCATTTAATAAGTGCTTGTTGATTGAAATAGCTCACTGGCTCACTATTGTTCTTTAAGGCTTGTCTATAAGTCCAGGATAATTCTTGGTGAGAATTGTCCTAGAAAAGAAGTCCTCTTACTGAAAAACAAAGTCAGAATCAAATTAATGTGAAAGCATATTTAATATAAATTTTGAAAAACTTTTTCAATATGACTGGAAAAAAATGGCTCTTAGAGGGGCACTGTCCCTCCCCTAATTTCACCAACTTTTAAAAATGACTTAGTGACTAGCTGGCATATTGGATAGACAACTGAGGCTGGAATCAAGAAGATGAGTTCATAATCCTATTTCAGGTGCTTACTAGCTATGTGACCCTGGGCAAGTCACACAGCTTCTGTTTGCTCAATTTTCTTAACTGTGAAATTAGGTTCATAATAGCACATATCTTACAGGAGTGAAAGGATCAAATGAGATCACATTTGTGAAGCCTTAGCACAATTCCTATATATATTGGGCATTTAATTAATTTTTGTTTTCTTTCTTCCCCCTACCTCCCCTTTTTTTAAGCATCCGTTGATTTTAGTTTAATGTATATTGAAATTCTTTTTTCTCCCATCACTTTTATGAGTTTTAATTAACTGTTTTTCATCTAAACTTATATGTGAGAGGAGAAATAGAAACACACACACATATACAGAGAGAGAGACAGAGTGTGTGTGAATGAATGAAAGAGGAATTAAAGATAATGAAGACAGTTCCATTATGTTCCTTTTTCACCCATTAATTTCCAATGAACATATTTTAAAGATCATTTCAGTGCTTTTGGTTATTTGGCATAGGACTATATGTTTAAAACCACTCTTAAAAGGATTCAGCAACTTTTAATTTTATGTTCTTTAGCTACCACATAGGGGCAAACCAAATTGGCCACATGCTTTAGAAGAAAAAACGTTGAGTATTGCTTTGTGTGCTTCATATAAATATATTCAGTTCTTTTGAAGTATATTGTGGGTAACAAAATTTTTCTTTTATCCTCCATCTTGAAATTATTATGTAAACACTTAGCTGTATCATACTAAATCACTGTACTTTTTGGGTGAGAGGTAGGTTAAGATCAAAGAAAACACATACACGAAAATACCAATGCATTTCTCTCAGATTTTTTCCATTTGTACTTGAGTCAGTCTGTGAGTATATGCATGCAAAAGGATAATTAGTATATTTCAGAAATTAAATAACAGTTTGACCCAGAGTTTTTTGTGGTCTTCTTTGGGGAGATGGCTAATGTGCAGTAAACAGTAAAGCAAAAGCAAAACTTTTAGTTTGACATCCCTTTTCCCTTTAAATATTCCCTTTAAATATTTTGCTTTCTGAGAATATCTGAATGTACTAGCCTTAGAGTTAACTTTTTATTGTTTTGTGTATTTTTTTTGAGTTTTAAAATCATATTTTAAGAACTTTGCTTCCATTTAAAATATACCCACCTTTGTTTCATGTTTCATAAGTACCTTTATAATGCATAGAAATAACTAATTTCTATTAGTAGATATCTTTGTATTATCTTTATAGATTTTAGTCCACAAATAAATCTGTTGTTAATTGAAGTATTCTAAAATACCAATATATAACAATTTTACATAGTTTCATATAATATTTGGATGCTGAAATATTCTGATATCTTAAAATTGAATAATTTTATATCAGAACTCATAATTTGTAATGCAATTTGACAAAAAACAAGGTTTTTTTTTTTTCAGACTTGTAGCCATTGTTAAAAAAATTGAAATAAGAGCACAATCTTGTTAGAGTATTATAGCTGGTTTATCTTACTTATCAAGAATAAACTAATAAATTTTGAGTAACTTTTATGATGTCTCTGTTACTTAAAAATATTTCAGCAAGTTATATGTATTGAGAGGGAAGGATTCAAAGTTATTTCCTTTAGTTTTGATTCTAAATCTGTCTTAAATATATAGCAGCAATCCTTTTTCTTACAGTTTGAGGGAAGATAAGTATAGGTGTTCTATGTTAAATCCAGCAGTTGATTTTATTTTAAACTTGTAGTAATAGTAACCTTAAGTTTTCCTTGGTGATCTTTGTAATTAGCTCTCCCCCCAATCCATAGAGGCCTCCACCTCTCTAAATCTTCATAATAGTAAAATAAGCAAGAAAGAGGTTGTTACCCATTTAAAGTTTTAGTATAACTACCAAGTTGGAATGTTTCTTCATGATTTTTAACCCTTTCCACCATTAACATCAGAATTATTGTGCTATTTAAAAAATTTATGAAAAATTTTATTTAGTTAGTATTCATATTCTAGATTCTTGAGGGAGAGCATCCGTTGACTTCTTTATTCAAAGTCCTTGGCATGAAGGTTGCTTTGGTGTTTGGCTTAAACCATGCCATTATTTCCATAAGTCCAAGCAACATTCCCTAGATGACTGTTAATCTTAAAATTACTTTGCTAATCAGGAGTCACTTGTGTTTTTTTGCTTTTAATAGGCATATCTCTTGTTCAAATAGAATTGTTTCATAATACATACAGAATTCTTCAATTTCAAAAAGAGCTTTATATGTCAAAATGGGTAATATGATTTCATGCACCTCACTTGTATAACAAAAATAGTTTTAGACCAGTTTTTCAGATATTTTGCTGTTCTAGAAGCCCAGTTTCCAGTAGTCCTCTCAGGCTTTGAGATGGCCAAAAAAAAAAGAAAAAAAAAAAAGGAAACATTATGACGTTTTTCTTGGGTTTATCATTGAATTCCCCCCCGCCTTTTTAAAAATAATATCACAATAATTCCAAGATGTCCCTGTGTTTCTAAGAGAAGCTAAGGATTTTATTGGGTTCAATAGACATGGAAAAGTCAACTACTATTATAGTTGGACTACTGTTGGAAGTGCAAACTCTAGGCTCACTTGGCTTTTGGATCATTTTGTATTTTATACACTCATATCTTTCAACAAATTCAACTGTTAATCTCTGTGAAAGAATTCCCTTCCCTTTGTCCCCTGGCCTTTTATATATCCAGCCTTATGTCAGTAATATTGGGATGAGAAATATCAACCAGACTTAGCTAGTGAATAGATAATGAGACATGAAGAAAAAGAAGTAGTCAAATATAAGTAAGGTGCTCTCCTTTACTGTAGCATCATCTAAGAAAGGTAGAAGTCTAGATTTAAGTAGAATGATGATTATTTCAGTTTTGAACAGATAGTGGGGCACTCTTATCAGAAATCAAAAAGGGAATTGGAGAGCCATCACTGGAATCTCTGAGTGGTCAAGGATGGACATAGAGATTTGCATAGCAGTTTAAGCTTTGGAAAGATATAAATAGCAAAGAAGAGATTATAAAGGCCTCTAACATCCTATGACTAGACTGTTGAAATAACTTCATTGCTTCCATCCTTATCCACCCCCAAACTAGTTCATCTCACATATCAATGCCAGATGAATCTTTCTAAAATAGTACTTTGATCATGTACTTTCCTACCAGAAAACCTTTAGTGGTTCCCCACTGCCTGCACAATAAAGTCCAGACCACAAAGTCTAGTCTTCAAATCCCCTTTTACTATTCATCTCTATCCTAGCTTTCTATCCTTATCTTCCACCATTCTTTTTCATGAACACTTGTGCTTAAGCGGAATTTATCCCCTGAATGTACTTTGTGCTTTTACCCCTCTATAATGATACTTGTTCCATTTACTCTTGAGGTATGTTGCCTCCTTGTTTCCTTTTCATCTTTCACATATGCTTGAACACTCAACTCAAATTGCATTTTCTTGTGACATTTTCCTTGAATACTTCAGTCCAATTTGAGTTGTTTCTTCTCTGAACTCTGGCACTTAATTCATGAGTCACTCACTTGCACCTATTAAACACTACTTTGAATTGTTCTTTTTTCATGTCTCTTATTTAAATAAAATGCTATCCTAATATATAATCATGACCTAGGAGTGACTATGGTCTTGAATGTTATGACAGTGAAGCACAAACTCAGGTCCTTCTAAACTGAAAAGCCTAGGAATATGAATCCACTGTTGGATTGTATCTTTCAATTTGACAAAGTACAATTCGACAAATATTTCAAACCTAGTGAAAGGAGTTCCTCCATCAGCAAAATTAGAAATCCTTGAAACTAAATATTTTCTATTATTTCATAAGCGTGTCATTGTGCTAGCTGTTGTTATAAAGACAAAAATGAAAGAACCTCCCCTCAAAGACCTTACTTTTTGTTATTGCCTGTCTTTTATCCAAGAAATAATTTCTGAGGAGCTCCCCATCACTTAATTGAGCACCAAGTCAACCAAGTTTTTTTCCCTCCAGAATTTTTGTATTCTGATTTGATACAAATAGTACTTCTACTAATTAAATAGTAGATCTTTGGAATACTGATGTGAGTGTAGTTAAACTGCATTCTTATCTAAGCTTTTAAGAAAAAAAAAGGAATTATACCTTATTCTTTTAATTTCATCACACATAGTAGATAATCAACAAACATTGTTAATTGAGTACCCATAAACTAGATTCTTCAAACATTAATGAGTTTTGATGAGACAAAAGTACAAAATGTTTTGTATTGCTAATTTTATTTAATAAGCTGTTTTGTGGTATGGTGATAATTTTTGAAGTTTGAATTTGTTATTTATGTGTTTGAAACTTTAAATTTCTAAAACATTTGTTTTAACCACTTACTATGATTATTTGCATAATGGTTGAAAGAGCATAAATTACCTAAATAACTAATGAATCATATATATTAAATATATTGAGAATACATATGTTAGATATATTGAGAATATAAAAAATCCATAATCCCAAATATTTAGGAAAAAATAAAAGGTCATTGGGAAATTTCATATCCAAGAAAACTCAGCACAGTATTCCAAACAGGGGACTCAAGAAGTTTCCACAAGGGGGCATGCTCTTCTATAGAAAGTAAAAACAAGTACTCTCTACAAGAAAAGATCTGTAGATGAAATTTTAAAGAAAACATGTATAAATCATAAGTGTGCTATATAAAGGAAAAACCAAAGAATCTTTACTACTACTACTCCTAATAAAAATTTTAATGGTTTCTGGCTCATTTTAAAGACTGACTTGCATTTGTGTTATGCACAAATAGCAAAGACATAATTTTTATAATGCCTCACACATAATAAGTGCTTAATAAATATTTGATTTGAAATAGCTTTTCACTTGAATTCAGTTAAATAGTCCTATGCACATCATTGTACTTATGGGAAAAGATCATGAATCTCATTCTGTATTTTCTTCACCCCTGAGTTTTCATGAATTTCTATCTGTTCTAGTATAAATTATATGAAATACAGTCTTCTTAGGCCATTTGTAGAATAGAAAATTCTGTAATTTCTTGCTTTTCATAATCAGTTTATTTGTATATTATGGGATACTCCTACCAAACATGTATCAGTATTAGTTTTGTTTTGATTTGTTATCTTTGTTAATCTATCCTTTCCTTTCAACTGTTGCCTTATAATGAGAACTTTAATTAGGAAATCAGGCACTTAAGAAAATTCTGTCAAAATAGATATTGAAGTAGGGCTAGGTCACATCCACATTACAATGAGATATCAGAATAGGTCCTATGATGGACTAAGTGGAGCATTGGCGTACTAGGTTTGGAGAGATTCGTCATGAAGTTGTCCATAAAGTAATAAAAAATCTAGTCATGATAATAAATGGACCATTTACTATTTTACAGGCATTTTAGTCAGAGCCAGTGGAAGGAGTTCCTTCATCAACAAAATTAGAAATCCTTGAAATATTAAATATTCCTTCTAATAAGCACTTCATAATTTCTTGTTGGTATCTATAATATGGATAAGAAGATACAATTTGGGGCCTCTGAAGCCAGAGTCCAGACCTGTCATTGTTCAGATGAAGAAGCTGAGATCTGGAAAAGTAAAGTCATTTGTCCAAAGACAAACCCATAGTAAAAGTACCATGGTTCCAATGACTTAGTGATGAACAGAATATTAAGTATATTGAAATAAGGGAAAAAACCCAAGACTTAAATTAATTAAATGCTATGCTGTGATCCACACTCAGTTTCCACAGTCCTCTCTTTGGGTGTAGATGGTGCTCTTCATCACAAGATCATTTGAATTGGCCTGAATCATTAATGCAGTTTCTTAATATGGCTATTGATAGTTTGAATTTCTTCTTTTGAAAACCGTTCGTATCTTTACTTACTTCCTTTCTAATTCTTATTACATTCTATTTGTGTAAAAAATTTAAATTTTATATAATGAGAAATTTTTATTTCATTTTTCTGTGATCCTATCATTTGCTGAATCATAAATTCTTCATCTCTCCATAGAACCAAAAGGCAATGCCTTCCTTTTTCCCTTTAATTTCTTTCCAATGTCGAATTTTATATCCAAATTTTATGTACATCTGTAATTTATCTTGGCATATTGTGAAAAATATCACAATATATTGTGTAATATATTGGTCTATACCCATTTTCATTCCTATTGCTTCCCAATTTTCTCAGCAATTTTTGTCAAATATTGTATTTTTATCCCAGTAACTAGGATCTTAACATTTTTCTAACCCTATGTTTATAAACTTGCTTTTGTATATTGCATATCTAATGTCTTACTTATCAACTTTGCTCTCTTTTTAAACCAATATTAAATCATTTTGATAATTAGTTTTTTATAGTATAATTTGACATCTGGTACTGATCCCCCTCCTTCTCACTCTTTTCATTATTTCCCTTAAGATTCATGTTTTTTTTTTTTTTTCCATTTTGTCTAGTTCTATGAAATAATCATTTGGTTTATTACTGAATAAGTATATTAATTTAGGTAATATTGTAGTTTTTATCGTATTGGCTTGACATATCCATGAGCAGTTAAGGCTTCTTTCATTTTTTTAAGTCTGTCTTTTTTCTACAAAGAGTGTTTTATAGATAGATCCACATAGTTCCTCCTAATTATTTTATACCTTCTGTAGTTATTTTGATTGTGATTTTAACTATCTCTTCCTTCTGGATATTTATTGGTAATCTATTAGAGTACTGATAGCATATATTGTTTTATATTCTTCAGTTTTGCTGAATGTATTATTTCAGTTCATATTACTTGGCTATTTAGGGTATTCCAAACAAATCATCTTATTACCAATAGTCAGTGATACTTTTGTTATGCTTATTCCTTTAAGTTTTCTTTGATGTGTTATTATTTCTCATATTTCTAGCAATTTGTTAAATTGTATTGGTGGTAATGAGGATAACTACTTTACCTCTAACTTTTTTCCTTTTCAAATAATGTTCATTCTTGGTTTTACATAGATGTTATCTACTGTATTAAAATCCATTTAGGCCTCTGCTTTCCATAATTTAAAATGAAATTATTGATTTTTTCAACAACCTTTTCAACATTTATTGATATGATCTTGAGAGTTTTATTTGTTTTATTGACATGATTTATTATATTTATAGTCTTCCTTATGTTACACTAGTCCTGGAGTTCTAATAAAATCTAACCTGCTTCTAATGTTTAATCTTTATGCTATTATTATTGTCTGTTTACTAATACATTTTAATTTTTATGTAAATGTTTGTAGAGATATTGGTTTGTAATTTTATTTTTTCTGTTATTTCTCTCTCTGGGTTATCTATCAAGAAAATATTTGTAATAGAGTTTAGAAGGTACCTTTTTTTCTTAAAATAGCAAAAAAAAATTATGTATTTTTGAATTAATTTTTTCCTTTGAATGTTTTATAAAATTTACCTGTAAATCCTCTAGTTGTAGGGAGTTTTTTCTTTGGTACTTCATTTATGTCTTGTTTAGTCATTTTTTTTTTTTTACATATTAGATTATTTAGTATCTTTTATGGCATTTTATGAGTATTCATTTACTTTAACTTATCAGTTAGGTCTAACTTATCAATCCACCATATAATTGACAAAATAGTTTTTGGGAGGTTCCATTATTTCCTCTTTAACTGTGAATATATTAAAAGTTTTGATGGAGTAATTTTGTTTTTAACTTTTTTTTTTTTTTGCTTTTTGCTGAGGCAGTTGAGGTTAAGTGACTTGCCCAGGACCACACAGCTAAAGAATGTTAATGTTTGAGAGCAGATTTGAACTCAGGTCCTCCTGACTTCAGGGCTGGTGCTCTACCCACTGTGCCATGTAGCTGCCCAGGTTTTTAACTTAAAAAAAAAAAATCAGACTTTATCTGTTCTGGCTTTTTAAAAAATCAGTTCTGGCATTTATCAATTTAGTGGTCTCTGCTTTTAATTTTAACTTTCATATTTTTTTTTATTACTTATTTGGGGGTTTACCAGGTGGTTTAAATTTTTTTTACTCATATGCCTAGTTCATTAATTTGTTCTCCCCCCCCTTTTTTTTTTTTTGATAAATGTAAGCCAAACTCTAGTTTGTAGACAGAAAATTTTCTCTAAGAACTGCATTAGCTTTATCCCATATACTTTGTTATGATTGTCATTATTGTCATTTTCTTTGGGACAGGGAAAAAGACAGGTAGCTTGACTGACACTTGTGATCTATAAATTAAAGAACTTATTTCTTTTCTATTGTAGCTCTTCTCTTCTCCCTATCCCATCCATCCTTGATTACTCATTCTTTTTCTTTTGATCTCCCTTCATGTTCCTCCTTCCTACATCTGAGTTTGTTTTGCTTCTGACGGTTACTTTATTTTTCCTTCCCTCCAACTTAACCTTCTCTGTTTCCTTCCCTTGTCCTTTTCATCTACTAATTCTTTTGATAAATTTCTGTATTGAGATCTGTGCGTGTGTATGTTATGTGTGTTTGTATACATATGCATATGTATATATAGGATGTAGCGAAAATATTACTGTGCTGATCTTTTTCCATTTCAGTTAAAATTGAAGTTTGTGGATGTCTATACCTCCCCCACCCTTCCTCTGTAACAAAGTGCACTTTATCTTATGCATCTTAATTGTGTGATAATTATTTCCCTTTCCTTCCTGTTCTTCACAAGTGTATTTTTGGGGTCACTAGAATAAACAAACCTATTTATAGAACTTCTTTCATATTTATCATTTTTTGTGACCCTTAAATTTATTAGAGTTCTGAGAAGACATTTGTTTCTTATACTTCTACTCATGTAAAAAATGCATCCCTATATGTTCTATTGTAATTAAACACATCTCTACCTCTCTATATTTCTCTTGACCCCTGCATTTCTTTTTCAGTATTTCTAATAAGTTTTGGCCTTTTTTTTTTTAAATCAAGAATCATATCATTATCAGGATTATCATATTCTTTCATGATCTCAACTTGTTTTCCAGGTCAATTCTTTTTCATATTGCATTTCTTACATTTTCTTATATTTTTTCAATTTTGTGATTTTATTTCAATCTTTCTATTCAGTCATTTTTTGTTTGTCTTGTTCTAATTTTGAAGGCATTCAGTTCTTGCACTTGCTTTTCCATCATTTTTCCATCATCTTATTGCCATTCATTCCTCCCTAGCTATTTCATTTTTTATCTCTTGCTTCATTTCTTGCTGAGAAAGTTGTAGTTCTTGTGGTCAGCACATTTTTTTTCTCCAAGTTTTTTAATTAGGCTTGTTTTAAAGTCACTCTTTTTCTCTGTTTACACTCTAAATTGAAAGTATTTCCTCATTCAGAGTTTTCCTTGATTTACTCATCTCACCAGCTTTAGTATCTTATCTTAGTTTGCTTTGGTTGGGCTCTGTTTCTACACTTCCAAATGGAGTTTTGAGTTTGGTGGCCAAGACTAGATCCTCCTAAAATGTACCACTAGCAACTTCAGAGATGAAGTCTGCCTAATTCTCTCGCCTCAGGGCTTTTGGGCAGCCCCTCCTCATCCCCCACCCCCACCCTGCCAGACTCCCACTCCAGGACTACTTCTTGCTTTAGGACTTGGACTGCCTCATGCCTAAGGCTCAGCCTGAGGCCTTTTTCCCTGTTGCTGGGCTTCCATCTAGGTTCATCTAGGGGCTTCTGGGTACTAATCTTTTTCTGGAACCTTTATCCCACAATCATTCTTGTAGTGTCTCCCTCTCTAGTGGGTAAATGGGGTTCGAGTCTGTGCTCACTTTCTACTTCAGTTGCCCTTGGCCTGATGATATGCTTTGGCTTACTACAGAATTCCCGTGGTCCCTATGTGTACCCCAGGCTCTTTGAAGTAGTTATAGGCAGTTCTCCTTGTTTGGCTACTTTAACAATGCATTTATAGATTTTATTGGATACTTTCCTCAATTATATTGTCTTAAGATACTGTATCCCTAAGATGAATCAGAGTTTTTGCATTTGCTGGATACTGCAGAAGTATTTGCTGAAATGATATAAAATAATTCTGACTTCTTATGACAATAGCAACATCAGCAACAGCTGGCATTTCTATCACCCTTAAGATCTATGAAGGACTTTTCATACATTATTTCATTTGATCCACACAATATCCCACTTACATTGTCACAAGTGTTTAACACACATCCTTGGACCTCCTTACCATTCTTCTACATCACAGTATCCTCTTTCAATATTCTTTGGGATAATCTTGTTTTAGTTGGCTCTCATGCCAACTTACTCTAGAGTCATTTTTCCTTTTTTAGTTATTTTGTGAGATATTTTTGTTAATTATTTTATAATAACTTCATAATCTGTTTTTTCAAATATAGGTATATTCTGTTGTTGTTGATGATAATGGCTTTCAGGTATCCTAATGATTCTTAAATTATTTATGCCTGGTTTATTTTCTTGGGTATTTGAGCACCATTTTTTGAAGCTGGTATAAGATTATTAACAAAAGTGCCTCACAGATGAAGGCCAGCTTACTGAAATTGGAGCTGGATACACGTTTTTCTGTAGTGGCCACAATGATGAGAGTGTTGTAAAGCTAGCATAGTTTCCCAATCAAAAAAAATCTAGGCAACAAATAAGAAGTATGCTTCCCAAAAGGAGTGAATGGCAGGCTTATAATGATGAGCACTTTCAGGTAAGTGCCTTGTCACCATCATTAACAAAGATGACAAACCCTGCTGAAGAAAAATTTAATGAAGACCTGGAGATCCTCAACATTAATGTGCCAAAAGATGACATGCTTGTAATTCTGGGTGATTTTAATATGAGACCTGCCATAGGAGTCCTTGGGTGGAATGGAGTTGGAGGCAGCATCAGCAAAGGTCACTTATTACAGATGTATCTCATGACCTCATTACCAATACTGCCTTCCATTTACATAAATGCAGTAAAACTTCATGGATACACCTTTGTGGGAAACATTACCATTTAACAGACTGTATCATTGTAAGGAGAAGAGATAGGCAGGATGTGAAAATGATGAAGGGAATGAGTTCTGGATGGATTTCTGTCTATATACATCTGTCAATCTGACCAAGGCCTTTGATATTCTCAGTCACTAAGGCAATTATGGCAAAATTTGGTTTGTGAGAGAAGTTTATCAGTCTTACATATAAGTTTCATGATGACATGTTTGCTCAGATTCTTAATAATGGATGGTGCTCTTGTACTTTCCCATAGTGAAGCAAAACCATATTCTTTTTAGCATGATGTTTTCAGCATTGTTGTCAGATGCCTTTGGTGAGGATGAATATGGCATCAAGGTCAGCTACTGACAGTAAATTATTAAAGTCTACCAGTCAAGATTAAGGTGGAAAGAAAGTTGTTTTGTTCACAGATGGCTGTGTACTCAGTGCAGCCTCTAAATCTGAGAGACAAAAAAATATGGATTGATTTTTCTGCTTCTTGTAATCAAATTGACAATTAACAGTAAGAAAAGATGTTCTCTTTATCAGCCAGCACTACACCATTTATACATGGAACTACTGATTGCAGCAAATGGTGAAATATTGAATGCTGTTACATTGAATGCAATATTGAATGCAGTTACCTTAGCAGTATAATTTCCAAGGATATACACATGGATGATGATGTTGATACATACATTGCCAGAGGTAGCTCAGTGTTTGGGAGGCTCCAAAACAAAGTATGGGAAAAAAGAGATATTAGGCTGCCTACCAAATTGAAAGTCTACAAAGCTGTTGTGCTGATCTCAATGTTACATATCTCAGAATACTTGTCATCTACCCATGACATTCCAGGAAACTGAATTGCTTACATTTAAATTGTCTTAGGAAGTTTCTGAAAATCACTCAGTAAGATAGGATTCTGTACACTGAGGTCCTTCTTTGTATGCTTCCTGTCAAGCATTCGATTATTGCAAAGAACACAATTCTATTGGAGAGGCCACATTGTTCAAATGTCAAATATTCATTTCCTAAAAGACCATTTTTTAGAGAATTAGCATAAAGCAAACATTCACATGGAGGTTCAGAAGAAGTGATACAAGGACACTTTCAAGTTCTCTTTGAACAACTTTGGAATCAAATGCATGACATGGAGACACAAGCAAAGGACACATTCCCCCCACACATGCATACACAAAACCATCACCCTCATGGTTATATCAAAAAAAGGCACTGTGCTTTATAAATGAAGCAGAGTTGCAATAGTTCAAAGAAACATGAAGTGCTCAAATTTAAAGACATTTTCTCTCCACATATTCATGTGAACTATTTATCTGATCTGTGATAGAGCCTTCTGGCTTATATATTGGTCTGTTTGTACCTTAACTCCACCGTTGTGATGTCATTTTAATCCTCTTTGTGAATAAAGGAAAATAACCATCCAAGAAACTTATACTTCATCTTTTCTTTTCCTTTCTCTCAGTATGTTTCTCTTGTCTTCCCTTAGTAGTTTTTCTTTTAGAATAATTAAAACATAATAACACTATTAAGACCTTTGCTTTAATTATGCTCTTTCTTTGGTCAGTGATGTTCTAAGGTAACATCTTTCTTATTTATGCAGTAAACTATTTATTCCAGTTTATAGTTCCTTATGATCATTCATAATATCTTTTTTATGTTTCTATTGACTCCTGTGTATGAACTTCAGAGTTTTTATGCAGTTTTAGTGTTTCATCAGGAATGCTATTTTAATATTTTCAATATTTCAAGTCCTCTATTTCAATAAAG
Organism: Myrmecobius fasciatus; assembly: GCA_023553655.1. Lineage (NCBI taxonomy): Eukaryota > Metazoa > Chordata > Mammalia > Dasyuromorphia > Myrmecobiidae > Myrmecobius > Myrmecobius fasciatus. The sequence goes on along the minus strand of JAJPUD010009773.1, from coordinate 32,721 downwards.
GTCCATTTTCTCATCATTTTTATTGAGTAAATTATTCTAGATTGTTAAGCTTATGTCCTTTACCTTCTAAAATATTGTATTGCGGACTGCTTCTTTTTAGTGGTATGTGCTAAATGGTGTGTCCCATTGTGTATATGTATTCTTGTGCCAAGTATTTAATTCTCCTTCCATTTCTTTTTTCCATATAGATCTCACTTTTTTCTTCTTGCATTTTTAATTCATTTATAAAAAGTTTTTTTAAAAACTTCAACAACAAAAAACCTTTTATCACTTCCAGAAATTCGGATTGGACTTACTGACTTTTTCTGTTGAGACTTCTTGTTGATGTTTTGGAGACAGTTTCTCATTCTGCGTTTGTATCTACAGCTTCCTTTCACTATAACAGCTTTTATATGGGAGGATTGTTATTTGCTCATTCTTCTAGTTTCATTCCTCATTTTAGACTTTGTTTGGACCAGGTTCTATGTACCTTTAAAAGGAATTTCTAGGCTGACCTTGTGCTAGAGAGCACTAGTTTCTTGTTGGTGAGATTTTTTTTTTTTTGGTAGTATTGAATCTTGTATTATTTCATGATCTCAGGGGCAACTTATGCTGGGGCCTACAGATTTTCAATCCCCTCTAAACAGGAGCAAAGTTGAGTCACTCCCTCATTAGTCTGAGTTCTGCAGCACACCTTTGGACTTGCTTCCCTTAGAACTGAAGTAGGCTGTTGCTGGACTCAACCACTGTCAGACACCTAAAAAGGTCTGTTGATTCAGAGTGACAGAACTTTTGGGTCGCTTTTGTTCTGGGATGTTTGGCCTACTTACTCTGTTGTGGGAATCAGACAGGACTAGCAGTTGAAACTTAGACCCTTTCTCATTCCTGGAGCCAGAGCCACAATAGAGTAATTGCTTGCTTCTGAATTTTTTTTTCTTTTTTCAGTACACAAACTAGTACCTGCCATTGTGAAGTATGACAGTTTGGAGGCACTATTTCCCTCCTTAGTCTGCCCTGAGCCTCTTATTTGAAACTGATTAGTGAGCAACAGAGCTATCATTTGATACCAGTTCTTGCATGCTACACAAGTTTAAGCCCTTCTCTTTTGTCTTAGGATCTCTTCTTGTTATGGTGCACAGCCCTGCAATGTAATACTGCAAATGGCTATACTTGGTGAGAGCCCATTTACAGTGACTTCCCTGTCTCCCCATGCCACCCAGTGTTGAAAAAATGACTTATGATTTCTTTAAAATTTGTGTTTCCAGATGAGAATATTGGAACTTTCTGGTTTCATTTGAAAGAGTTGTACTTCATCCTATTACTGAATTTCTACCAATTGAACTTATAAAGGAAATTGTGATTGTTTCAGTGATTATCTTTACCATTTTTCAATTTTAGTAGCTTGTTTCAGTAGGTTAATTTGGAAATGTTGTAATTGTTTACTGTATCTTATTTTCATTGTATATTTCTTCTAATTTGAAATTAGTTTTATCACTCTAATCAGTTTCTGATCTAATCAAATAGATAATTAATTTAGAAATGACTTCTTCAGTGGTAACTAGTTATTTTCTATCAGTTTCTTTTTTGTTGATGTTGTGCAGTACATACTATGTTCACCACCATCCCTATACAATTGTCAAAATCTTGATTAAGTTATTATATTTGGCTTCTTTCATTGTTTAATCTAGATCCACAATTTTTTTCCCATTATTTTTTGCTATGTGCTCTATACCCATTTGTTCCCTGAAGACATTTAGTCTTCAGTCTATATTAACTTGGAAGATCTTGTTGAGGTTGTCCATAAAATGTCTATATTTTTTCAATCAGTAGTTAATATGTGTGTATGAATTATTATTACCTTAATAATGATATAATAAATGAATGAATATGAAATGGTAATTAACATTATAATGCACCTGCTATGTGCCAGACAGTATACTAAGCACTTTATAAATATCTTATTTGATTCTTACAAGTAGGAAGTAGTTGCTATTATGATGTCCATTTTAGATCTGAGAAAATGGAAGCAGTTAAGAGATTAAGTGGCTTTCTCAGGGTCACACAGCTATATGGCTGAGTCTGGATCTGACCTTGTCTTCTGACTCCAAGTCCAGCACTTTTCCACTTCACCACCTAGATGATCTTTTTGATTATGCTCAGTATGAACATTACAAAATGAGTTGATTAAGTCTTCTAAGAAATCTTTTCTGTTGTGTTTGAATGCCTTATAAATGCAAATCCTCTAACTCTATACTTTACCAGTGAGAACATGTAAACTATCCTTTCATTTAGCTATAGCTAATGTTTTCTAATTCTATTTATAGTGAATATATTAATGTAGAAATGATTCATTTCCTTATTTATTCATTCAAGTATTTGTCAAATGCCTTCTCTACCTGATACCATACTGACTTGTATGGATCCAAAGGTGACAATGAAGCAAACGAAGCCTCATGAAGTTTATATTCTGTTGGGATATATGTACAAAGATAAGTACATAGAAAATAGATACAAAATAAATACAAGGTAATTTCTGTTTATATTCTGTTGGAGATAATATGTACAAAGATAAGTATCTAGAAAGCATATATAGGGGCAGCTAGGTGGTACAGTAGATAGAGCACCAGTCCTGAAGTCAGGAGGACCTTAGTTCAAATTTGGTCTCAGGCATTTAACACTTTCTGGCTGTGTGACCCTGGGCAAGTCACTTAATCCTAATTGCCTTAGCAAAAAAAAAAAAAAAAAAGAGTATATATAAAATAAATTCTTGCCTCTGTCCTGAATTTCAGTTCTACACTGCCAAATTTCTATTAGATATTTCCAACTCAATGACTAGAAATCACCTTAAACTCAACATATAAGAAGAGATTATTTTATCCTTCCCTCCCTCAAAATTTTTTTTTTTTTTGCTTTTTTTTTTTTTTTGCTGAGGCAATTGGGGTTAAGTGACTTGCCCAGGGTCACACAGCTAGGGAATGTTAAGTGTCTGAGACCAGATTTGAACTCAGGTCCTTCTGACTTCAGGGCTGGTGCTCTAACCACTGCGCCACCTAGCTGCCCCTCTCCCTCAAAATTTTAACATTTACCTTACTTCCAGACATTCAAGTTTGCAACCTTAAAACTTATCTTTTTTCCTTTTGTATTTAATCACTAACCAATGGACAAATATCTCCCAATCAGAATATTAACAGCCAAATGGATATTTATAGATCATCTAAAAACTCTGTGATTCTTGATACTTTCTACCTCATTATTTGGCTAGTAGTATAGTAGAGCAGGAGTAGAACTACTCCCTACATAACTGAGGGTTATTTTATGTTTTTTTCTTTTTCTTTTTTATGACTCATATAGTTAAAGGACTTATCATTTAGTGACCATCTACTGTTGTTGAGGCTCCATACTTAGCCTGGTTTGGGGACAGCAGATATTGTTTATTATCATTGCCATTCTTAATGCCTTCTCATCCTGGTAGCTTCTGACAGAGAGAGTATGTTTCTATGACATTGTTTTTGAGAACCCAAATTTGCCTCTATACTATGATTTATGAGTATGAGTTTCTGTGGTAGAGACACCATAAACAATCTTATTTTAATTTCCAAAAAAATTCTTTGGAATGAGAAAACCATTTGAATAATCTCACCTATAATTCTGATTGCTTGGAATATTGGCTTAGTTGGTTTAGTAGTAACCTATTTAAAATTTCAGTTATGAGGAAACTGGTATCTACTATGTGTAAAATTACTATGTTCATTTGAATTCAGTGAACATTTTTTAAGCACCTGCTATGGACCAGTTACTATCTTAGGTATAGGAGATGCTACAGAAACAAGCAAAACAGCCCTTCCTCTCAAAGAATACACTGATAGTTTAGTACTAAAGCATGTATTATGTCTAACTCTAAATTCATATCTACCAATAACTTGCAATTCTTTGATAATTTCTTGGAATGGATATATATTCCCTGATATACATTTATTTAGTGAGGGATAAAAAGAGAAAGAACAAGGTAGATTTTTTTTCTTTTTGCTGTCTTCTCTGTTTTAATTAATATGTAAATTATTATTACTTTATTAACTTAGCATCATTTATGTTATTGTCAACTATAGCAATTTGTACTGGATCATTTTAAATCTAATGCATATTATTTTCTTTACAAGTCTTTCAATTTCCTGATAAAAGCATTTTCAGCACCAGGTGGAAAAATTTGTCATACAGATTTAGTGACATGGTCACAAATTAAATAGTGGCAAGAGTACAATCCAGATTGGTTTAATTTCACCCTAGTCAATTTGTTTTATCCCATTCTTAATTCAAAGGCAAATTGAATTCTTGTTTTTAAAATAAAAAGCATAATTTTGTCAAAGGAAGCTAAAACTTATTTCTTCTAATAAAAGAAACATGAGAGGTTTAGACCAAGTCCAGGGGTTCTTAAAATGAGCCAAGTTAGGTGACTAAGTTAAAAAATGTAGTTTGATTTTTAAAACAAACTCTTATTTATTGAATTAGTTTTTTGATCTACTCTTTGATATCTTCTTATTCTATGATCCAGAATACATTACTAAAGGTTTTTTTGTTTTTGTTTTGTTTTGTTTTGTTTTGTTTGTTTTTTGTTTTTTTGTGCTGAGGCAATTGGGGCTAAGTGACTTGCCCATGATCCACAGCTAGGAAGTGTTAAGTGTCTGAGGCTACATTTGAACTCAGTTCCTCCTGACCTCAGAGCTGATACTCTAGTACACTACCTAACTGCTCCTACTAAAGCATTTTTGAAGGAGTACGTGATAAAGGTAGACTCAATAACAAGTAGATAAGGTAACAGTGGCATTTGAAATGTGACCAATACTTAATTTTCCTTAAAGAAACTTTTTTTTTTAAGTTAAATAACATTGACATGGGTGAATAGATATCAAAATGAGCCTGGATAATATAAATTGAACTCAAGGACATGAAAAAATATAGGAAGAAAAAGCTAATTTGATGGACTATGATACTATAAATGCTTTTGGACAAATGAAAGTCATAAGAAATATCAGTGGTTGTTTTCAAACTTTTAGTTTGAAACAAAGCAACATATGTATGGGTTCTTAATTTGGAATGGATGGAAAGTCATGATTAAAGGATCATCCTCTTACATTGCAGAGAAATGACTTTGATCATTAACTTTGTTAATTGCAAGGGCAAGAATGAATAGAAAAGACTTCATAGGAGCTTTTTACTTCATAAGAGGTGTTTTGTTCTCTTGGTAATGAATATTTGGAAGGAACTGATTTCACTCTTTTAAAAATATGATTTATTAATTTTTTGTTTATATTGCAGTCATTTTTCCAACCCTCTCCAAATTGTATTCATTTATGAAAAATGAAAACAATTATGCAAAAATATCCAATACTGAAACTTGCCTTTCATTGTATGAAATATTCTATCCTAGTAAATATCCTACCTCTCTGCCTGAGTGATCTTAGAAACCTTCATTGTTTTTTTTTTTTTTTAAACTCAGTTCAAATTTGGAAGGAACTCATTCTGCAAGTGTTGTAAAAATAATAAAATTTGAGGAAGACTTTCATACACAGGAAAATAAGTATCTAAATTGCAAAAGATTTATGAGTTACAAATAAAAAATACTAAATTTCATACAAAGTAGATTATTCATAGAAGAGATGGTAAACAATGATGTTAACTTTTGAAAAAGTTTTGTGAGATGTTCAAAGAAGTGCCTAAAAGGATAAGCATGGTCCTTTGTTCATGTCTTAAGTCATTATGGGAGGAAGTTATTTTCTATAGGTTTTCTTAGAGTAATATAGTCTTAGAACATTTTGAAAGATCGTATCATTGAAACTTTCAGCTTTCTTTTCTGAAAAAGATTTTTACTGATATCCTTTTATTTTTGCATTACCTAGATTTTTCTGTTTATCCTTCTTATTATCCCTCCTGGAGAGCCACATGGCCCTATACCAAATAATTTTTTAAAAAGAAAAGAGGAAAAAAAAGAATTTTTTTTTTAACAAATTCGATCAATACATTGAAAAATAATCCGATATTATTTGTAATGTTCTACATATATATCTATATATATACATACATACATACATACATATATGATTTCTGTGCATCCTTCCTTATCCCCTCCCCCCCAAAAAAAACCCCAACCAACCAAACAAACCTTATTATAGTTTGAAGAAGCTTCTTGAAGAAAGCTGGTGTGAAGTTTCTTAGTATTCTGTGAGCTTTGGCCCCCTCTATTTCTTATATTGAAGCATATGTTCCAAAGTATTTTTGCCATCCTTCTTTATGCCTTTCTGTTTATCTCTTTTGCTAAGACGTGTCTCTGACAAAACGTCCTAGGATGTTTCAAATCTAATGAATATTGTCCACTTCTTGTAATTATTGTATATCTGTCAAAAGGTCTTTAAAATGAAAAGGAGAAAGGGAGAAAATTGTCTCAAATGTTTACCAAGTTTTAGACTATAGATGATACCTATAATGTAGGAAAAATAAAAGTGTAGTCACTCAAAAATATACAGGAAGCAAAATCTCCCTTTCCTTTATCTTTACTAAATTACCAGTATATGCTATCTATCTGTACTCAAATGTATGGGCACCTGGTACAGTACTGGGTCTGGAATCAGAAATAACTGAGCTCAAATTCACATTCAGTGATTTACTAGTTATCTGATTCAGAGCAAATCATTTTATCTTGTTCTGACTCAGTTTTCTCAACTTAAAAATCATAATCATAATAGTAACTCTCCCGGAGTTGTTTTAAGGATAAAATGAGATATTTTTTGTAAAGCACTTAGTATAGTGCCTGACACATATTAGGCACTTAATAAGTCTTTCCCTCCCTGCTTTTCCCTCCTCCCTTCCTCCTTCTCCTTCTCTCCCTCTTCCCTTACTCCCCTCTTCCCCCTCCCACCCTTCCTCTTTTTCCCCCTCCCTCCCTCCTTTCCTTCCTTCCTTCCTTCCTTCCTTCCTTCCTTCCTTCCTTCCTTCCTTCCTTCCTTCCTTCCTTCCTAT
>JAJPUD010009773.1:0-25631 GCA_023553655.1 Myrmecobius fasciatus | reverse complement strand
CCTGCCTTCCTGCCTTCCTGCCTTCCTGCCTTCCTGCCTTCCTGCCTTCCTGCCTTCCTTCCTTCCTTCCTTCCTTTTTGCCTGCCTGTCTTCACCTTCCTTTTACAACATGAACTAGTGATCCAAAAGCTAAAAGGAGAATTCAGTCTCACAGGCAGTGGATTTACTTCAAGAAACATTTATTAAGCACCTACTGTGTGCCAATAATTGTGCTACTCCTGGCCATAGAAAAAAACAAATGAAAATTGTTTCATTCAAAACAAATGATGGAATGAAAATTGTCACTGAAGTATGGCACCAGACAAAGGATTGTTTATTCCAAAGAAACAATAAGTTAAGGTAGTGAAGGTAGAGTAACAGTTTATTTTAGAAAGGTTTTTTTTTTTTTTTTAAATTTCAGGAAATTCTATAGTATTTCTTTCAGAGGGAGAAGTATGATGCAGAAATTATTTGCATGAAGATTGGAGGGTGAAAAAAAAGCAATATTACTTTTACATTATAGTACAGACCACTTGAAGAGAAAGATAAAATGGGGACAGGAGGTCTGGATATTGGTAAATTAATCACAAGCTTGGCATGGCCACATGAAAAAGTAAAAATTAGGTACTTCAGTTATTTAGATATCTACTGTGACTCTCTTTCTGCCCAGAATAGAACAGTCAGTAATATCTTAACTTGTCAATAATAATTTTATCTTTTATAAAGTAGAAGACCGTATAAGGGAAACTTTTATTCTGTATTTGATTATCACTGGCAAGGGAGAACTGGATATTTGGGAGGAAATAATGACAAACTTAAGGTGAAATGCAACAAGACTTAAGAAGGAAAGGAGAGCTGTGAATGTCTAGCAGATGCCCTGAATTTCATTTAAAAAAATTTTCTTATTAAAGCTTTTTATTTGCAAAACATATGCATGGGTAATTTTTCAACATTGACCCTTGCAAAACTTTCTGTTCCAAATTTTTCCCTCCCCCCCCCCCCAATCCCTCTCCTAGATGGCAGGTAGTCCAATACATGTTAACTATGTTAAAATATATGACAAATCCAATATATGTATAGATATTTATGCAGTTATCTTGCTGCACAAGAAAAATTGGATCTAGAAAGAAAAAAAAAAAAAACAAAACCTGAGAAGGAAAACAAAATGCAAGCAAACATCAACAGAAAGCGTGTAAATGCTATGTTGTGGTCCACACTCAGATCCCACAGGCTTCTCTCTGGGTGTATATGGCTTTTTTTCATCACTGGACAATTGGAACTGGTTTTTAACATCTCATTGTTGAAGAGAGCTACATCCATCAGAATTCATCATTGTATAATCTTGTTGCTGTGTATAATGATCTTCTGGTTCTGCACATTTCACTTAGCATCAATTCACATGTCTCTTCAGGCCTCTCTAAAATCATCCTGCTGATCATTTCTTTTTTTCTTTATTTTTTTTTTTATTAAAAGCTTTTTATTTACAAAACATATGAGTGATTTTTCTACATTGACCTTTGAAAAACTTTTTTTTTCCAAGCTTTTCCCCTCCTTCCCCCCCCCCCCCCCCTTAGATGACAGGTAATCTAATACATGCTAAATATGATAAATTATATGACAAATCCAATATATGTATACATATCTATACAGTTATCTTACTGCAGAAGAAACATCAGATCTAGAAAGAGAGAAAAAACAAAACAACCTAAGAAGGAAAACAAAATGCAGGGAAATATTCACAGAAAGCGTTAAAATGCTGTGTTGTGGTCCACACTCAGTTCCCACAGGCCTCTCTCTGGATGTCTATGACTATCTTCATCGCTGAACAATAGGAACTGGTTTGAATCACATCATTGTTGAAGAGAACCATGTCCATCAGAATTGATCATCCTATAGTCTTGTTGCTGTGTATAATGTTCTCCTGGTTCTGCTGATTTCACTCCTGCTGATCATTTCTTATAGAATAATAATATTCCATAACATTCATATACCATAATTTATTCAGCCATTCCCCAACTGATGGACATCCATTCAGTTTCCAGTTTCTAGCCACTACAAAAAGGGCTGCCACAAACATTTTTTTGCACACTTGGGTCCCTTTCCCTCCTTTAAGATCTCTTTGGGATATAGATCCAATAGAAACACTGCTGGGTCAAAGGGTATGGTTCCCTGAATTTCAAAAGAAAATATTGCGAAGTTTCAAAGAAAAGAAAGGTAGGATTCCATGGCCTAAAATTATATAACGTTAATAACTATATATATATATATATATATATAAAACATATATATATAAACACACAAGCTTTAAGATTTGCAAGAAATACATACATACATGTGTGTGTATGTGTGTGTGTCTTCGTGTCTTCTCTCAAGAATCCTAGGAGGTACATAGTCCAGGCATGAGATAATAAGGGACTAAAGGAAAAGAAAAGGGACTAAAAGCAAAAGAAAGAAGGGGATATATATATGTAAAACAGGTGATGGGAAGGCAGAATTGAAATTAATTCCAACTAATTGGAAATGGGGTCTGAAAAAGAGTGAGGAGTTGAAGATGAAGCCTAAGTTGAAAGTTTGGGTGACTCAGGATTGTGGTACAGTCAACAGTAATAGGAAATTTAGGGTGAGAGGAAAATTTTGGGGAAAATATAACTATTCCAGCTTTAGATATATTGAATTCAAAATGTGTACAGAAAATCCAGTTAAAGATAAATTGATTGCAAATAAAAAGTATTAATAAAAAATAATAATAATAAAAAAAGATAAATCAAGAATCATTTTCATGGAAATAATTGAATCCATGGGAGTAGAAGTAAAATAGTGTAAAGAAAGAAAAAAGAGTACTTATGAAAGAGCCCTGGCCCACACACATAATAAGCAACCCAGAAGAAAATCTAACAAAGGAGATTGAGAAGGAATGGTTTTTCAGAGTGGAGGAGAAACAGTAGGAAGCAGCATCACGGGGGGGGGGGGGGAAGAAAAGAGACTGTAGGGAGAAGGTCATTGATCATGTCAGAGGCTGTAGAGAGGTCAAAAAAGGATGAGATATGAGAAAATGTCATTAGATTTGGCATTTAAGAAGTCATTGATATCTCTCGAAAGAGGTTGAATCAGATCAGAATCCAGAGAAGTAAGAAAAAGAGTGAAAGGAAAGGAGGTATAAGCACTAATTGTTTAAGTTCTTATACATTACTTCATTTGGTCTACTTACAGAAAGTAGTAGGATCAATTTTAATCCCCAGTTTTAAAGGCAGAGAAGTAGGCTTATAGAGATTAAGTGATTTAGCCAGTCATTGGTAGCATTTATGATAGATCTGGAAAAAAAATTGAGATTTTCCTAGTTCTCATTTCAGTGTTCTTTTCATGAGAGTGTTTTTAAGAAAAAGGATTTTATTTATAACTTAAATTTCCTCTAAATGTGAAATTGAGTTCATAGTCACTGTGGAAAATAACTAGAGGTTTATTCATGTATTTCCTTTTCAGTGAAAGATAGGCAATATGCAATACATGTATGACTAGTTTTTATGTTTGGTATGTGAATCTCTTATATTTACACTGTATAAAATTTGAATAGACTCTTTGTATGTGAAAGATCACTGCATATTTTCAACTTACCAATATTTCATGTTCATACAAATAAGCTTTTTGGAATTCTTTTAACTCAAACATCAGTATTGGTATTTCCCCCTTTTCTTTTCACTTCATAAAAAATGTTTATTTAAGTATTATTTTGTCATTCTCAGATTTGCTTTGCAATGAGTCCATGAAATATTTATTGAATGTTTATGAAGTTTTCTTGATTTGTGCAGATATTTCAGATACTTTGATAGTTTAGATTTAGAGCATTATTCTTTACTTGATTTCTCTACTTGTTTGATCTTCCAACACAACTGTCAATTCATCATTATACAACCTTTAGTTGTGAAGTAGTCTCACTCATGGGTGACACTACTTCACAACTACAGACATTTTTTTTAAGTGGTTCAATATAAATAGGTTGTATAATGATGAATTGACAATAATACCTTTCTTATATTTCATCCTAATTGCATTTCTTGATAATAGTGAAAGTTTATTGTATGAGTAATAAAAAAGCAATCTCTAGTATCTACTAGAAAATGAAATGAAATGAACATTACAAAATTAGCTTTCTTCCCCCAAATTATTCACTTAATCTGGAACTATAAATTCAGGGATGGAAAAATTATGTTTTCATCATATTTTAGGCTTGAATTTACATGATTGCATAGACAAACCATTTTTAATTTGAGCACAGAAACTGGTTAGAAAAATTATTAGACATATGCCTTGATTCACTCTGTATTCTGAATATTTAATAGCTTCTGCTGATGGGAGAAAAGTCAAAAGGAGTAGTCATCTTTCCATGATTTGAAAGAGATCATAGCAGTCTTAAGATTACCCACAGATTTATGTAATGTTCTGGTTTAGTAATTCTTGTTCTATTTGCTTTGATTTGTTAATAATTTTCTTCTTGTGTTTGTCCCAGGACTATTGATATTTATCTATGAGTATACCAACTAGCTGGCTTTAGTCTTTTATTTAGTTAAAATTAACTGTTTCTGTGAGGGGAAGAATCCAGATTTATATTTTTATCATTGTATCTTGAAGATTTATTACTTGAGCTACATTATCTTTTTGCTCCTTTGTTTTTAAGAACTAAACTATCTCTATATGTTTAGTCAAACTTTTGTTTTAGAAATATGTTTTCATGGATTTAAAAATTTTTCTCTTTTCTCTCTCAGAAGTTTTGGGGAAGGATTTTTTTTTTGTTCTTTCTAACATTATTACTTATCTAAAGTCATTAAAAGTACTTAATTTTTATTTTTGTAGAACTTTTCCAAAATGTATTAATATTCATTATTTGAGTAAAGATTTGAAGGTTGTTTTATCAGTAATAAATCAACAGTCCCAAATGTCTGTTAAAAATAATAATTGGAAGATTCTATAACTGGTCCTCTTACTGAAATCATTGTCCTGGAGTAAAGATTGATAACATGTTTTATTTTTAGTAGTATATCCTTAGACATAAAATATAATTGGACATAAATTTTATATACCTGAAACAGAATTTTAGTAATGTAGGGTATTGTTTAGGATGTTCCTTAAACCACATAGTTTCACTTCAATTATATGGAAAATTCAGTTAAGTTACAATTCAGATTTTCTTTGTCCTTTAATTGCTTTATTATGCAGTTTGTTGTAACATATTAACTATCCTTCATTTTAATTAGCTACACTGATAACTGATATCATAGAATCATAATCATTGAATCAGAGCTATAGAATTGGAAAGTATCTTAGATGTTATCTAAGTCCAACTCCACCATTACATTTTACAGATGAGAAAACTGAGACCTGGAGACATAAAATAATTTGATCAAGATTATCCAGGTAGTGAAAAGGCCCCACATGTGCAAGAATGTTTGTGGCAGCCCTTTTTGTAATGGCTAGAAACTGGAAATTGAATAGATGCCCTTCAATTGGAGAATGGCTGAATAAATTATGGTATATGAATATTATGGAATATTATTGTTCTGTAAGAAACGACCAGCAAGATGATTTCAGAGAGGCCTGGAGAGACTTACATGAACTGATGCTGAGTGAAATGAGCAGAACCAGGAGATCATTATACACGGCAACAACAGTACTATATGACGATCAATTCTGATGGACATGGCTCTCTTCAACAATGAAATGTTTCAGACCACCTCCAATTGTTCACTGAAGAAAGCCATATACACCCAGAGAGAGGGATGTGAAATGTGGACCACAACATAACATTCTCATACTCCTTGATTGATGTTTGCTTACATTGTGTTTCCTTTATCTGATATATCGTTTGTGTAGATAAGATTTTTCTTGCACAACAATGATAAGTTTGGAAATATGTATACATATATTCGATTTGCCAATATTTTAACATAATTAACATGTAGTGGATATCCTGCCATCTAGGGGAGGGGTGGGGAGTTGGGGGGAAAAATTTGTAACGGAAAGCTATGTAAGGGTTATTGTTGAAGAATTACCCACACATATGTTATGCAAATAAAAAAAAATTGATTAAAAAAAAAAAAAGATTATCCAGGTAGTGAATGATAGACAGAATATCAACCTATTTCCTCTGACTCCAAAGTTATTGTTCCTTGTACTTTACTATGCTGTTTTATTGCAATCTCTATGAATTATTTTTTCATATTGTTCCCTAATGTGAAGGCAGTGGTCTTTTCAACTGAGAAAAACTAAACATTTAAATTTCACTAATTTTAGTATTTTTGGACAGTAATCAAATTTTACTTAAAATAAATTCCAATGCCCTCTTAAAAATATATGTTGATTTTAGGAAGTTGCTAAATGTTCTATTTATGAATTAGCTTTATATTAGTGAACATTTTTACAAAATATTTGTTTAATCTTATGAACTAATATGTTTAATTTTTTTATTACTCTGTTTTATATTTGTATATTATGCAGGAAAATGACTCAGGAACTTTGGATACAGTTGGTGCAGTAGTTGTTGATCAAGAAGGAAATGTTGCTGCTGCTGTCTCTAGTGGAGGTCTAGCTTTGAAACATCCTGGAAGAGTTGGTCAGGTAATTGATTATATAAATTAAAGATAAGTTTTACAAATGAGGACATGAAATTTGCCTATTTATATTTTTAAAAAATATTAATAGTTTCAGATGTGAAAAAAACTTTTTAAAATTCTTTAGCATTTAGCATCCAGTTCATATATATACTAGACTAAGTTGCATGATGTAAGAGACTCTGTGTGTGTGTGTGTGTGTGTATGTATATATAATTAAATATAATTAAAATATGTAGTCATGCAAAACATATTTCCATATTAGTTATAATGTGAAGGAAAACATAGATCAAAAAAAAAAGCAAAACCAAGAAAATTAAAGTTTTTTTTAAAAATATGCTTTGAGGGGGCAGCTAGGTGGCACAGTGGATAGAGTACCAGCCCTTAAATCAGGAGGACCTGAGTTCAAATCTGATCTCAGACACTTAACATTCCCTAGCTGTGTGACCCTGGGCAAGTCACTTAACCTCAATTGCCTCAGCAAAAAGCAAAAAAAAAAAAATACATATATATATGCTTTGATCTGTGTTCAGATTGCATCACTTCTTTCTCTGGGAATGAATAGCATTTTTCAACAAGTCTTTCAAAGTTGTCTTAGATCATAGTATATCTGAGAAAGCTAAGTCATTCATAGTTGATCATTGCTGTTTGTTGCATTTAGTAAGTTTAATTGCCTTGTGGTATTTTAAAAATTTACATTATTGTATTTACTGTGTGTATTGTTTTCTTTAGCCTCTTTTGCTTCTCTTTATCATTTCATTCAGATCTTTCCATGTTTCTCTGAATTTGTCACAGTAATTATTTCTTTCAATATGGTATGTTCCAGTTATTAACATACCACAATATGAACTTTTCATTGATTATAAATTCATTTGATACCTACATTGTATATACTTGTCTGCTACCACACAGAACACCTCTGAAAATTTTGGTTTAAATGGAGCTTTTTTCTTTTATGACCATCTTTGAGAACATGCCTTCAGTGGAGATCTTCAAGTGAAGATTAGATGTGAACTTACTTTGCATATTGTAGTGTGGATTTTTACTCTGGTTTGGACTACACTAAAGACTCTCTGAGATTCCTTCTTATTCTGACATTCTGCAATTAATTTTTCTTCTACAGTAAGCCTTTCTGAATTCCTTTTAAATCTAATGCTTTCCCTCTTATTTTCTATTTATCATATATACAACTTGTTTGTACAAAGTTGTTTGCTTGCTCTCCTTCCCCCCCCCAATAGATTGTGTAACTTCCTCATGGTCAGGGCGTATCTTTTGTCTTTTTTTGTATCCCTATCACAGTGCTCCGCATATAGTAGGTACTCAAAGAATGCTTATTGACTGACTGACTGGTAAGTTGAATGGGAAAGGGAAGAAATGTATCAAGCCATATTTCTTTTATTCTAGTATCAAGGATTTGCCTTCATTCCTTCCATTGTACCATGCAGAAGAATAACAAATCAAAACCCAACAATATGTAAAAGAGAAACATAAAATTTAGAAGGATAAATTATCAGGGTGTGTGTATACATGTGTGCAAGTTTACTTTTTACCCTTTTAGGTTCCAAATAGACCTTTTTGATCTTCTCTCCTCCACCCCTTTCCCACCCCATTATTCACGTTCAACTTTGACAGAAACTAATTTTGAAAGTGTTGTGAAAGTAGTACAGCTTGGGAAGAACTTTCATATGAAATGAGAATTCATATCTATAATGAGAGAAATATATGAAATAATATAAATGGGAAAATACTAGAGGAAAGTTGGTTAAAAATCTGTTGTTCACAGAAAGATGGAAAAATCACATTAATTCATAAATGAGTTATAAATTATATTTATATAAATATGAAAATATTTATATAATATATATTATATTTGTAAATGAGTTTTCATGGTGCTTGATTGATAGGCAAAGGCAATTAAAGATACATACTGTGAGGTTTCTCAGTATTCAATGCATCTCTGGCCTCATACATTTCTTAATCCTTAGTCATATGTTGCAATGTACTTTTTATCATCTTCCCTTGTGAAGTCAAGTCAGCAAGCACTCATTATGGGCTTTCTATTAAGCAGTTACCATGGTCAGTACTGGGAATAAAAACACAAAGAAAGATAAAAATCCTTGCTTATACAGAACTTTCATTCTAATGGGGAAAGATAATACCAAAAAAGGAAGCAAAAAAGTTGAGGTGGGAAGATGAAGAAGAATGTACTTGAACAAGGGAATGATGGGGAAAGAAACTCAGTGAGTCAGAGTCCATATCTCATGGAAGAATATAAGAATGAGCCTGGCTGACCTGAATACTTGCCTTAAAGTGGAGACTCTTAAAGAAGTTTTCCAGTCAAAAGAAGGGGTCTCAGGGATGTGACCTTCCAGGGTGAGAAGGCCGCTGCTTCTGGCAGTGAAAGAATCAGGAACAGACAGAGAAACTTTTGTTTTGAATTCCAGTCATTGAGTATCAAGCTATATTTTGATATGACTTAAAGGTATTTGTTATATTCTTTGTACATTTTCACTCTATCTTTATCCTTTGCAACAGAGGATACTGAATAAGCTACATTTTTTATGATGTTTATTTTGCTTATACTCATTGTGAACACTGCACGGCAAGATGAATTACTGTTTCTTGTTACTTTGGTGCACAAAACATATTCAACATTTTCACTCCATGTTATTCAACAATTACCCTATGTCAGCCCCACTTTCTTCCTTGAGGGGGAAATCTCAGGGAAGTCTCTTTTATAGTTTAGGCCCAAGTCTTCCTTAGTTTAGGTGATAATTCTAGGGCCTTTTGAATCTAGAACTTCAGAATTTACAATGAAGTACAACTATCCCAAAATGTGCTCTGAGTGATAATGACATTCTAAATGTTCTTATATCAGCATTTCCCAAACTAAGTAAGTCTCATGAGTTTGTTTGTTGTTATTTTTTTTTAATTGAAAACCTTCAATTCTTTTGTGAGTGAACTTAGATTTAATTCAGTGTTGAAAGAAATGTTCACAGGCTTTTCACTCATGTCTTTTGACCCCAGTGATGTTTTTAAAAACTTCATAAGCAGTGTACCTACGTCCATTCACATCATTTACTATTATCTTTGTAATGATTAGGGTTATCTAAATGTGACATGGGCTATATATAGAATATGGTTATTTTCTCCTCACTTTGAGAAAAGCTTAGGTGCCATTTATTTGATATGATGCAGATTGGATTCTTGTTCAGGTAAGGGGTACAGTAGATGGACAAAGTCCCTTTGATTATGGGATAGGTACTTTCTTTTACTTGAAAGTATCTTGAATTCATTCTTTTTCATTTCCAGGAGCTAGGAATTAAGTTAATAAAACAATTTGGTGAGTGTTTTTTTTTAAAGTTCATAATAATATACACTTTCTCTGTAGTTGTAAAGTTATTTTAGACTTCTTTAATTCTCTTTTCATTGCCTGTTAAACATGAGGCCTTTTTTGGTATCCTCAATTTGCTATTTTATTGAAGTCTAAAAATAGTCAATTTTATATAAAAACATAATTTCATCCTGTTGGTTATTAACTTTTTGAACACATTTTGATCACCTACATGAAGGATATATTTGGTGTGGCAGCTAGGTGGCGTAGTGGATAGAGCACCATTCCTGAAGTCAGGAGGACTTCAGTTCAAATTTGGCCTCAGCCACTTAACACTTCCTGGGCAAGTCATTTAACCACAATTGCCTCAAGAAAAAAAAAAAAAAATATATATATATATATATATATATATATATATATATATATATATGGTATGACCCAAGCTCCTTTTTTTGATCACCCTTTGGTTTATAGTCATAAAGAATGCATTATAAAATATATATATATATGAATTTCTGACTCTTAACTCCGGCCTGTATTTTCTATTCTATACACTAGTAGGATCTCTGCCACTTCTATTAACCCTTCTCTACTTACACCACAATATAGACTTTATTCACATTTTGACCATGTCCTAAATTTTCTCTATCTTCAATTTTTCCATTATCAACCTCCATCTTATGATACGCCTGCATAATAGCATTTATAGTCAGAATACTAATATACAACCTCCATTTATGACTACCCAAACCCCATATTGAGGCCCTATTGCAGGCTCCATAGTCTTCGCTGCCTTTCTACTAAAACTAGAAGGCTATGGCATCATATGCATTACATCCTTCATTGAACCCATAACAACACACCTCTGCTATCCTTTTACAACTTTCTCACTGTGAGGTATAATCATAACAAGTTCTATCTGTCTATGACAAACAAACCTAAAATCTCTGATTGCTTATTCTTTTGTCAGCCACATAGGCCTTGTAATGATCACAGCCCTCAGACAGTCACCACTTAGTTTCGTAGGTGCAACAGCCCTAATAATTGCCCACGGACTTACTTCTTCAATATTGTTTTGCTTAGCCAACCCAAATGATGAACGTATCCACAGCCGAACTTTAATTCTTACCCACAGTTTCCAAATAATCCACCTGATTGTCTACTTGCAAGCCTAGCTAATCTAGCACTTCCTCCAACCATCAACCTATTAGGCGAACTGATTGTAATCATAAACTTCATTCTCCTGGTCTAACTTTTCAGTCATCCTATTAGGAATTAACACAGTAATTACCACCTTATATTCGCTTCACATATTAATTACCTCTCAATGAGTAAAATTCACTCATCATATATACCCTATCAAACTATCCTTTACTCGAGAGTATTTTTAATAACACTTCATTTATTACCATTGCTAATCATTTCATTAAACCAAGTGTTCATTTTGGGGCTTATATACTGCAAATATAGTTTAACAAAAACATTAGATTGTGAATCTAAACATAGGAGTTTAAACCTCCTTATATGCCGAGAAAGTTATAAGAACTGCTAACTCTTGAAACCATGCCTAATAAACATTGCTTTCTTACTTTTAAAAGATAATAAGAATCAAAAATGTTGGCACAATTCCATTATTCACCTATTAAATTCTGTAACCATACCATCAATCATTATAGTAGCTTATCCTTTAATTTTCGATATTTCACTACCTCATAAAACCAACAATTTCCCTTTACTTTGTAAAAATGAAGTAAAACTTGTCTTAATTATTAGCTTAATTCCATTAATCTTATTTATTTTATCAGATCAAGAGGCTACAATCACTAACTGGCAGTGCTTCTCAGTCAATTTGTTTCACATAACTATAAGCTTCAAACTAGTTGATTTCTCCATCATTTTCATTCCCATTGCATTATACATAACCTGATTTATCCTAGCATTTTCAATATGATATATACATATTGACCCTAACATTCACCACTTCTTTAAATATCTAATTACATTCCTACTTACTATGATTATTTTAGTCTCCACTAACAATGTCTTCCAGCTGTTTATCAGTTGAGAAGATGTAGGAATTAGGTCATTTATGCTGATGGGGTGATGATACAGATTAACTGACACAAACCTTGCATCTCCATAAGCTATCCTTTACAACTTCATGGGCAATATCAGATTCATACTACGTATAGCATGTCTAATAATTAATAATAATTCTTGCAATATTCAACACATTTTCATAACTTATGTAAACACTTGAGCATTGCTAGGGCTCATCATCGTTGCCACCAGCAAATCAGCCCAATTTGACTTCTCTCTGCTATAGAAGGTCCAACCCCTGTTTCAGCACTCCTCTACTCAAGCATAATAGTGGTAGCAGAAATCTTCATTCTTATCAGCTTTCACCCTACAATAGAAAAAAATCACACAGCCTTGACTATGGCACTGTGCTTAGGAGGCATCACAAACCTATTCACTGCTATCTGTGCCATCGCACAAAAAAATACACTATTCTCTACCCCTAGCCAACTAGGCCTAATAATAGTTACCCTAGGTCTTAATCAACTCCACCTAGCATTTCACCACATTTGCACACATTTCAAAGCAATATTTTTCCTCTGTTCTGGCTTCATTATTCTTAGCCTTAATGATGAGCAAGACATCTGCAAAATAGAACTCTTTACATTACTTCCAGTTACTTCCTCAGCCCTAACCCTTAAGTAGTCTAGCACCATTTCTAGCAGGTTTCTACTCGAAAGATTCAATCATTGAATCATAAACACATCCTATGTAAACACCTGAGATCTATACATTACCCTAATTGCCACAACCCTAATAGTTTACAGCTTAGGAGTCATGCACTTTGTCTTATTAAAAGAGCTTCAATTCCTTCATATATACCTTCTAAATGAAAATAACCCATACCTATTCAACAACATACTACTAAATTAAACAACATATTGAAAGCTACCATATTATCTACTCAATTCTCAAGATATTCTTCAGTAGCTATAACTGTAGTATAACCAAATACCACCAATGTACCACCTAAATAGATTAGAAAAAAAAAAAAACAATCAAACCTAAAAAAGTGTCTTTCAACCTGACAACAATAGTTCAACCTAAGCCCCCATTTGCTACAAGACATAGTCCACCATAAACAAGAGAAGGTTTAGAAGCAAGAGCAGCAAACCCAAAGATTAATAACAAAGAGAATAAGAAAATAACCATTACTTTCACAATAATTTTAGTATGGATTTTAACCATAACCTATGGCATGAAAAACCATTATTATTCAACTACAAAAACTGACAACCTATGCAAAACTTACCCACTAATAAAAATTATTAATCACACATTTTTGGTCTTCCAGCACCATCCAATATCTCTGCTTGATGAAACTTTGACTCTTCTCTAGGAATCTGCCTAGTAATTCAAATACTAACAGGCCTAAAATAGCCGTACACTTTACCTCTGACACAAGAACCGCCTTCTGTTCAGTGGCCTACATCGTCATGATGTCATCTGTGATTGATTAATCTGCAGTTTACACACTAACAGAGGTTCAATATTTTTCATATTCTTATTCCTACACATAGACTAAGACTACTATGGCTCATACTTATATAAAGAGATGTGAAATATCGGAATAATTCTTCTGTTGACTGTCATAGCAACTACTTTCATAGGCTATGTTCTCACCTGAGGACAAATATCCTTCTGAGGTACAATAATTATAAACTTACTATCTACCCTTCCCTATGTTGGTACAACTCTTACCTGATTCTTTGCCTTCCACTTTATTCTGCCCTTCGTTATTATAGCCCTAGTCATTGTACACCTTCTATTTCTACACAAAACAAGCTCAAACAACCCATTTGGTACCAATCCCAACTCAGACAAAATCCCATTTCATCTTCACTATACTATCAAAGATGCCCTAGGCCTGATCCTAAAATGTCCAGCATTCCTAATATTAGCACCATTTTCACCCGACACAAAATGTAAAAGATAGGAATAAATAGAGACTTCTTCAATAATTAGTTTTCTTCAGGGATTGGAAGAAACAATATTTAGTATTCTTATAAATGTTCTGAAGGAAAATATTCCCTGAGTTGCCAATCTTTCAATAGTGAAAAGTAACCAATTTCATTGTGACCTTGATAAAACATTTGGTGAACCATAATCCAAACTATATTTATAGTCATCAGTTATGCCTCAGGAAAAAAAGTTATTGTGGCTTATTCTCTGAAAAAATCAGCCTGTAGACCAAAAAGCAACTAACTTCACTCTCCTCATAAATAGTGTTAGGAACAATATTGGAAAGAGATCCATTATTATCATGTTCTTATACAAAACAGTAATATCCTGTATACTCTTAAATTATTTGATGCTCGTGAATATTTTTTCATAGCAATGGAAAGATAGGTTATATGATCTATGTGGACTTGGAGCCTGATGATGAGTTTGAATCCTAGTTATGTTACTGTTACACTTGCCATACTATATTATATTTCTTTCTACCTTTATTTCTGCATCTGTAAAATAATGGCACTGGAGAATATGATCTCTAAGTTCCCTTAGAGATCTAAATCTATAATAAATTAATAAATGCTTGAAAAAGCATTTGCCTAGTACAAAAATTGTACAAGGTGCTGTTCTAAGCCTTGCTGCTATAAATATAAAAGTAGGAAAATACTTATTTTTTTCCCCTCAAAAGGCACTCATATTTCAATGGTCAGGGAAGGAAACAAAACATATAGGGATCTCAGCTGCATATTAGATAGAAAGGTCCAAGGGGTCTTTATGGGTGCAGGGACAAAGTAGATAATCATATATCTGTCTTAATGTCATTTCCAAGGATAAAATTATATCAGTTTCTGAAGCTTAACTTTTTGACAGCAGCAAGGATTTTGAGAAATTCCTTTCTTTAGTAACTATGGCTGCTGAGGAGACAAGGACTGCAACACTTCTAGACGCAGTTGATGGATCATTAATTATTCAGTAAATTCTTGTGGAATTGATTTTAGTTAGAACCTGGATATAGATTTGACTTCTGTAATTTTGTAAACAAATAACAAAATAGCAGTGGTGATCAAGAAAAAATTCATAATTTAGCTTATCTTAGGAGACAAAAAAATAGTTTTTTCTATTTAAGAGAGACCAATACTGACAGGAGATATGAACTGTACTGATGCTGTTCTTTGATTAATTTCTAG
Source organism: Myrmecobius fasciatus (assembly GCA_023553655.1). Taxonomy (NCBI): domain Eukaryota; kingdom Metazoa; phylum Chordata; class Mammalia; order Dasyuromorphia; family Myrmecobiidae; genus Myrmecobius; species Myrmecobius fasciatus. The sequence continues at coordinate 10,497 of JAJPUD010009773.1, read as the reverse complement.
ATTAGAGATCCAGACTACCCAAGAATGTACATTTCTTAAATTAATTCTTAGAATAGGGTTGGCCAGCCATTACACAAAGCATATTGTTATCTCTAGTTATTGTTAGTTTGAGAAAATATTCTGAATACTGCAACTAAGTTTTTTTCATTTGAATATGTCTTTACCTCTCCCCATTGAGCTGTTGAAGACTCATAGTTAATTATAACTTTAGAAAACCAAATTCATTTTTTCTTTCTCTAGGCTGCTCTTTATGGATGTGGTTGTTGGGCTGAAAATACTGGAGTTCAAAATCCTTATTCTACAGCTGTGAGTACCTCAGGTATTTGTTGCTTTCATGACCATTTTTTATTCTTATTCAACTTTGTCTATTTAAATGATTGAATCAGATTTATTTTTATATTAAAGATTAGGTAATGCAGAGGGACTTGTGGCCTTTTAATGGTCACTAAATTTCACATCAGTTAAAACTCCAAAATTAAATCATCCACATCCCTTAGCAATCTTAATTTTGTTTCAAATGCATTTAATAAAAAGTGTAGTAGAATTTTTCTGTGTGTAAGTTAATTCAGTTGATAGTGTCATATGTTAGAAAATTATTTTAAAATAGTGACAGTTTGTTATTAAAGTGAATAACAGACTTCCTGAGAAAATTGAGTTGAAGACCATTTTAGTGGTGAATATAAGGCTTTTTGAACGATGAAGTCAACAATTAATGCTTGACATTTCTTTTTTTTTTTTTCTTATCTACTATGGGAAGTGTTTAAACAGAAATTTAAAAAAACAGCAGAAAAAATCTACATGATATAAGTGAAAATAATAAAGTTAAAAAAAAAAGACAAGTAGAATAGAAAATGTTGCCTATCAATAAATAAGCCAGTGACTTGCCTATATTATGCCAAAGACCTCAAGCAAACAGCTTCCCTTTTTAGATTTTGGGGAGTCACAGGGCAAAGGACAACATGGCAGGTGACATCATGGGATTGAGGGCAGTATGATTGGGTACAAAACGTGCAATGAATAATATGATAGATTGGAAATTTGGTAATGGGGACTAGCAATAGACACTCCCCTATTCCCCCTCCTCACCTCTCCCAGCCAGCACCTTTCCTCATGAGACTTAAGAAGTATTCATTTTTTGAGTACAGCTGCAAGGTTTAGAGATAATGGACTAGACCTCTCAAGCAACAAACCAGACATCCTTGAAGAAGAGCTTAGTAGTATAAAGATACTAGATTTGACTCCCTTGAATTCAAACATATCCCCCAAGGTCAGTTAAATTCCTTGAGGCAAACATAGATCAGTGATTAGCCAGAAAGCCTATTTTTTAACTTAACCCATTATATACCAACTGAATTCTGAACTAAATTCTGAGACAGAGAATCATTATTTAAGCAATCATAGGGCAAAAGCAATTACTTATAAATAGGATCAATAAGAAAATAATACAGAATCAATTTTGGTGACTTCAAGTATATAGTAGAAAGCTTTTATAGAAAATCTACAGAATTATGTCAAGTATTTTAATCATACACAAATTTTACCCTAATAAATTTCTAGATATTGTAACATAGTTAAATTTAGAGACCTAGACTAAAATCTGAAGAAGAAAAAAAAAAAAGACCATTTGTGCCCTTGTTCAAGTTCACATATTCACTCAATGTACCAGGAAATCCAAATGGCAGAATAGTTGATCTGTATTGGTAGAGCAAGTTTCCTCAATTTGAGGAAATACAAGTTCCTTAAAATTATATGTATATATAATTATACATACATACATACATATATATACATATATATGTAATGGCATATATGATGAAATTATTTATATAACATGATAAAATTTTATATACATATACACATTTCTTTGTACATTCTCAGAAATATTCTTCTTAGTTTATCTTATGTGGAATTTATTTTGTTTTAATGAATTTTATAATTCTGGGGGAGATGCAGTAAGATGTGCAGATCTATATTTCATTTGTGGGGGAAATTCACATTGTAGCAGTAATCTCATCAGTACCGATTGACAGTTCACCTTTAATTATAGTTTTAATGGCTGGCTCATGTTCTTATAGCCAGTATGTTTCAGAGGCAGTAGTATATGAACCCAAGTCTTTCTTATTCCAAAGCCTGACTTCTGTCTATTATATCAAATAGTCTTTTGTTTGATTGTTAGGTGATGATAATTCATTAAAAATATTAAAAGCTTATAATTGGGGAAACTAAGGCAGACAATACTTTACATGACTTGCTCAGTCACATTGCTGGTAGGTATCTGAGGGCAGATTTGAACTCAGTTTCCCTAAATCACAGGATCTTCAATTGAGAGATGAAGGAGATAATATTAGAAGTCATAGAATCCAGCTTCCTTATTTTCTATATGGGGAAATTGAAGCATAGACAGGTTTAGTAACCACCCCAGGGTCATAGCTGATATTTGAGAAAGGATTTGAATTCTTCTTCCTTTTCCCAAGTCCAGTTCTTTTACCAGTAGGTCATGCAACTAATGGAAGTTATTATCCCTGTTTTACGGAAGAGAAAACTGACATGTACCAAGAATAAATTATTTGGTCAAGGCCACATAGCTTATAAGTGCCAGTGTCAGTTTTGAAATTTAATTGTTTGATTCAAGGACCAGCTGTCTTTCTCCTCTTTTGCATAGCTTCCTAGCCAAATATATAATAGCTACTCACTTAGTGTAATCTGAATAATTAAATCAGATGACTAGAAGTTGGGATTTATAGATTTTGTTCTTGCTATAATATTGGTTGTCACTTTGAATAAAATACTTAAGATATTTTAATTTGTACTAGTTTCCCTTTTTGCAGAAATAGACATGTAGGAGTGCCAAAGATTTTTTTTTTCTTTTTCTACCTTATACCTGCTGGTGGTATTAAAAATAAGAGAATTGTTATTGGCTAAGGTTGCAGTTTAAATACTTGGCTCTCTTTTCATATTCTCTCCCATTGCTAATATAAAACCAGAAAACTATATTTCTAGATCCTTTTATATACCAGAAAATACTGCTAGCTTCCAAAATGTTACTTAATGTGACCTTATATTGATTGGTACAAAGAATAGTCATTACTGATTTGAAAATCACTTGCAAATTTGACAGATTAAAAATTTTAAATCTTAGGGAAAAAAAACCAAATTTACAGGTGCAATGGAGGAGGGACAATCTTTTTCTTTCGAAAATGTGCTAGTTGTCTTAGTGGACTGAAACCTCAATTTCAGTCGATATTGAGAATGAAGAGATAATTATCCTTTTGTACTGAACCCTGATTAGGTAGCAGCTGCATGGATAGATTTCTGGGCTTGGAATTAGAAATCTGGGTTCAAATTTGGCCTCAGACCCTGAATAAGTCATTTTACTGATGTTTGCCTCAGTTTCTTCAACTGTAAAACAGAGATAATATCAGTGCCTATCTTGCAGTTATTGTGAGGATCAAATGAGATAATATTTGTAATACACTTAGCAGAGTATCTAGCACACAGTAGGTGCTATATAAATGCTAGTTATTGTTACTAATCAAACCACATGTAGATTATTGCTTTTAATTCTGGATATCACCTTTCAATAAAAATACTGACTACAGAATATCTATCAACCAGGATGATGAAGATATTGGGTTCTTAGCATGTTAAGACCCTTTGAAGTATAAATGTGTATTTTTAGAATTGAAGATTAATGAGGTATCAATCTCAAAGATAACTACAAATATTTGAAGGGATTATGTGAGATAGATTAGATTTGTTTCAGGTATTGAATTTAGCCAGTGATATCCAAACTATGAAGTGACTAAAACTATCCAAAAGTGGTATAATTAGTTTGATGATATAGCTAGAAAATATCTTAGAGGCCACCTAATCCCATTCCATAATTTTGCAAATAAGAAAATTGATGATGGAAGACATTAAATGACTTGACTGAGGTCATCCAGATATTAAGGGAAACAATTAGCATTTGAACCCAGGTCTTTTGACTCTAAATTCATAACTTTATGCATTATTCTCCTTTCAGCGTTCAGACTCAGCATTCTTATTTTTGTATCATCTGAATGACTTTGTCAGCTAGAGAAGTTTGTATTTTCTTCAGTAGAAAATAGTAAATCATTTAATATTCATGGGTAGAGCACACAATATGATTAGATCTATGGTATTAGGAAGATTATTTTGTTAACTGTTTGGAAGCTATTGCAATAAAGCAGATCAGAGGTGATGAGGGTCTGAGCTGAAGTGGTGATTGTTCAAATAAAGAGAAGGAAATGGATGTGAGAGCTATTTTAGTGCTTGAATCAATATAATTTGGCAACTGTTTTGATATAAAGGTGAGCAGTGAAAGAAAATGAAAAGTTTAACGTAATTTCAAAGTTGCAAGCAAAAGGGAAAATTGGAAGGTTGGTGGTGCCCTCAATAGAAACAGAAAGGTTTGGAGGATGAGTGTAGGTTAAAATAATGAGTTCCATTTGGGATATGTTGTGTTAAGATGCCTGTAAAATGGCCAGGTGGGGATGTTGACTGCCAAATGACATTTGGTTGAAGGAACTTCGAGTGTTTAGCCTGGAGAAGACTTAAGGAGAAATGATTGCTGTCTTCAAATATTTGAAGGGCTGTCATGTGGAAGAGAGATTAGATTTGTTCTGTTTGGCCCTAGAAAGCAGGGCTACAAGCAATGGGTGCATTTTTTTAAAGAGACAGATTTAGGCTTAATGTCGGGGGAAATTTCCTGATAATTCAAGCTCTCCAGAAATGGAATAGGTTGTTTCCATTCCCATTCACTGAATCATAGAATTCATTGGAGGTCCTCAAGCAAAGGTAAGATGATCACTTGTCATTCATGTAGTAGAGTGTTTGTTTTTTTCCTGGCATTTGACATAGTAAGTACCTTTTAAAGGTCTTTTCCAACTTTGAAATGCTCAATCCTTATCCCATTCATGCCCTCTATAAGTTTTAAAGCATTCACAAATATCAGCATTCTAAATTTTGTGATAATGTTTCCTTGTGTGTTTAAAATACTTCTAAATAAATGCTTATTGACTGATGGAATACATCTAATCTAATAATGTCATTGGATGTATGGTGAAGATGCCCCTTATTTGTGATTTAGCACCTGAAGAAGTCAGGATTAAATATTACTTTAAGATGACAATAGAACAGGCTTCAAATTGACAATTCAAGTGAAACAAAGTATAGTAGTCTCTTAAATTTCACTTTATGATCATTAAATATTTCTTTGTCCTATATAAACATCTGAGGTAATTATTTTTCCATTAGTTTAGGTGAGAAAATGGTACATTTGGGAAGCTGAACTTGTCTTCTTTTTGCTTTTTCCTCCCACTTACATGGTTGATTCCAAAGAAAATGTTTTGTCTTTTGCTTTACAGAAGCTTCTTTTCCATGTAAAAGAAACAATTTCTGTAATGTTTCTAAACCAACAAGACACATAGAGTTTTCTGTTTAAACAGCAGCCACTTAGGCTGAAATAATAAAATGAGGTAGAACTTCCAGGGTTAGAAACTTTTGGATGATACTTTGAAAAACCTTTCTGAGAATTATTGCTCCCAAATGTGAGAAGATAAAATGCCATATTTGCAAATGTGTCATTTTAAAGCCTCCTAGGTTTTTTAATAGTTGAATGATTATTAGAAAATATTCCTTTACAGATAATACATGAGTACCAACAGCTTCACATAACTAAAATGATTGCTACAGTTACATTATTTCTGCTCCGAGAGTATCACTGAGTATAATTGAAGATTATTTCCTAGCCGATTTTATTAATATATTATATTGTTTATTGCTTTCTAGTCAGCTGAAATTTACTACATTTCCAAATAAAAACATGGAATATCCAAATTCAGAAATGTATGAAATCATTTCCTTAACAGGCTAGTTCAACATAGTGTGTTCTTTTGTTATTAAAGATGAAAAATAGATTTGTATGGGTACTTTTTTTTTTTTGCACTGAAATTGAATTCAGATTTGTAGTTTTGTATAAAAGAACTCTTTATTTTCATGGTCAATCATTCATTCGGCTATTCCTTCATTTATTGTGTGTTCTATATGACAAATGATTAAGAAAAGTATCAGGTGTGGCATCTACCCTCAGAGAGTTTATAGTCTGTGATTTTAATTGATTTTATAGTAACAGATTTAGTCTATTATATAGTTTTCTGACCAATACCAAGCTCTTTTTATCATTGTTAATCAGAATTTGTCAAAATTACTGGCTAACCTATATCTTAGTCTCTTTTCCATTGTTAAACTAAGAAATCTATAGTAGATGTGTACCTTTCCTCTTTCCCTTTGTTGATGAGGACCCACACTGGTCTTGAAGTCAAATGAATCAATTGGAAGTCATTTTTGGGTGGTCTCTGTCTTCCAAAGACTTATGGGCAGCTACTAGCTCCCTAACCTTTAGTAACTGTTGTGTTAACAACAGGACACCCACGCCTAAACATTCTTGAAAATATAAAGTAAATGAAAAAAGTACTTTACTCCTTTGCTTGAGGTTGAGAGTTCTGCTATGTAGTGGAGTGAACATTTTCTGCAAAATTATGAGGCATCATGTGTATTTTTTAAAGCATGTAACTTCTCATTTATTTTGAAGAAAAGGAAATATTTTAGCTGAACAACACATGGTAAAATAAAATACAGTAAAACCCAGAAGCACAGGATGAAGTTATAGATGAAAATGCTGACACTGTCATCTTAAGTGTAATTTTCTTTTTGGTTGTCCTCACTCAAAGGAATGCCTTTCTTTCCTTATTGGGAAGCTGTACCTGATGTCACTTGGATAGCAAGTAAGTCAAGAAACTTGTCAGAGATTTTTTAAGCTTTCTTCATATGGCTTGCAGAAGCAGAGCTGGATTTTCATTTCTCCTTTCATTCAACAGGAGTCCCTTTCATGTTTGAAAATTGAAAACGCGTGTTTTTCAGTGTGGAGCAAGGATGTGTGTGCCCTCTGGCACACCTGTTTCTAATTTCCTGACTTGAAAGCATAGCCCATCAAAAGAAGCAGAAAAACAATTTCTTTCTGACACGCTGCTTAGAGGCCCTTACTTAACTGAAGGCCTTCCTTGCTTTGCCATCTTGGTTCTCTCAGGAGAAGGTTCTTGTTAGATGTAGGACTTGCTGAGTACATGACTTCCTTTTATAGTGCAATGCCAGGTTTTTTTTTTTGTTTGTTTGTTTGTTTTTTTAAGTTTTTTTGTGGTTCTTTTAGTTCAAGAAATTTACTTGAAACAAGGTTTAGTCTTAAAATACCAAATGATCTTTGTGATTTTTTAATATTGAATTTAGCTTAGCAGTGTTCTTTGGATGGATGTGTATATACTGATCAGAAAGCTAAAGTTTTGTTCAGCAGGTTGAATGTTTAAATTTAGTGGGACCGTTTAACATAAATCAAATATTTCCAATGCATTACTTCAGATTTGTATATACTTTTAAGTCTTGCCAGCTTAAATGACTGTAAGGCACAATATGTTGACTTTGAATTTTGTAAATTGATAATTTGTTGCTATGAAAGTTATACATGACATAACTCATCTCTTTGTGAGTATACCTAGTATGTCAAATGTTGGCAAGCTGTTTGGTGGTACTTTTCATGAATGTCAGAAATGGATATCTTTCATACTCAGATGTATTCACTATTTGTATACAGCCTTAAGCCTTTCCTGATATGTATGGTACCTAGTTTTCTATAAAATAACAACTGTTTAAGCTTCTGTTTGACCAGTTTGATATATGTATTATTAGACACAGTAGAGTCTTCTTAATGAAAGGCTTTCTAAGTTAAATATCATACTTTGTCAGACATTCTGATGGAAGAGGTAAAACAAATTTGTTAAGAAAGTTAAAGAACTCTCTTGCCACTTATTGCTGCAATATATATCTCATTCCAGCAATATTACCTTTCTTGCTGGTTTCTGCAGAAACAAAATCCTTCAGGGGATAAGTATACGCTGAATTTGTAAATATTATTGGTGGCTCCAAAAAGCACCAAGACATAACCACTTCAGTATTTAGGATTTGGTGGTCTAGGAGAAGTCTGTTTTTTTTTTTTTTTATGGCAGCTGCATTTTAAGATTTCTTGAAGGATTGCCTTGATAACAAACCAGTCTATGATTTAACATGGGGTTTCTGCTATTACCTATAAAATCACATGTGGGTATGTACTATTAGCTTAAAAGTATGCTTTGCAGGGATCAGTCAGAAGGAATAATTAGATGTAGACTAATGTTAGTCTAAAAATCAGAAGTACTTTTTCATTCCTGTTTATAATGGTTTTATAAAATAAAGTTGTTATAAAATAATCAAAAATTATGTGTATCAAAGTAAAAGAGTACTTATTTTTAGATTTTCAGTTATCTATCTTTATTAAATGCATGCTGCCATGATTAATAATTTATAGAATATTTTAACATAATAGCATAGGAAATATAAATGAAAGGAACCTTATTTTTTAACTTTTAGGGTTTTGTTTATATAATGGTTATGCTGTTTCAAGAGAAGTTTTCAGCCTTAATTTCCCTCTGTTTAGTCCAGAATTAGAAAATAAAATAAAACCAAGTATTTGTTTAATAATCATGTAGATTATTGTATAAATCAATAGTGCTTAAAACTACATTGCTTACAGCTAAACCATATATTATTATGTTCTTCAAGAGAAATTTCATAGTATCTTTTATGTCTGTAAAATTACAGGCACAAGAAGATAAGGATGGTCTGGATATATTTTTAACCATATTATCACTTTTCTCTCTCTCTCTTTTTGTTGTTGTTGTTGTTGTTGTTATTGTTGAAGCAATTGGGGTTAAGTGACTTGCCCAGGATCATACAAATAAGAAGCATTAAGTGTTTGAGATCAGATTTGAACTCAAATCCTCCTGACTTGAGGGCTGGTGCTCTATCTATTGCACCACCTAGCTGCCCCACTTCTATCTCTTTTTAAATGGATAGGTATACCTGAAATACAAACTTCTGCTGTGACTTTCAGTATTTGTCCCTCAGGAATCTTCAGTGGCTCCCTATTGCATGTTGAAGGAAACACAAATTCTGTAGCTTGACATTTAAAATGCTTTGAAATATATGTCCAGTTTGCCTTTCCAGTTCTTTTTCACATTATACTCATTCACACATTCTTTTCCAGTCACAATAAACTAGGGATCTTGCTCTACTTTGTTCTGTCCTTTTGTGTTCATGTAGGTTTCTCTTTATACCTGTAATAAACTCCTTTCTTATCTTGCCTGCTATCATGCTTTTCTTTATTCAGATTTTATAGGTCCAAGGTCAGGCTCAGGAGCCACCTCCTCCAGAAAACCTTCCTTAACTAAATGTGTTTTCTACCTTCTCAAATGACCTGGGAACATTTTATCCTAAAACTCTCCTTATCCTTGTCACATTCAATCATATACTTTATTTTTCTTTCCATGCTGTACCTTTCCCCTAGTAAACTGTAACCTGTTAAAGAGCAGAAACAATGTCATTTCTCATCTTTTATCTCTTACACCTCATCCATTACCATTGTTGTTGATGTTCTGTCCTTCAGTCGTCTCCAACTCTTTGTGACCCCAAGGACCACAGCAAGCCACATCTTTCTATCCTTTACTATCTTTTGAACTCTCTTGAAGTTTCTCCAAGCTCATGTTAATTATTTCCTTGATACTATCTATTCATCTCATCTTCTGCTGTCCCTTTTTTCTTTCGCCGTCAGTTTCCTCCAAGATAAGAGTCTTTTCCAAAGAGTTCCATCTTCTCATAATGTTGTAATATTAATTAAGCTTCAGCTTCAGTTTTTGACCTTCCAGTGAGTAGGCTGAATTAATTTAAGTATTGACTGATTTGATGTCCTTACAGTCCAAGAGACTGTCAAAAATCTTCTCTAGCTACACAATTTGAAAGTGTCAATTCTGTGGTGGTCAGCTTTCATTGCAGTTCAACACACACACAACCATGCATTCTTACTGGAAAAAGCACAGCTTTGTCTATACATACCTTTGTCAGCAAGGTGAGATCTCTGCTATTTAGTATGCTTTCTAGATTTGTCATAACTTTCTTTCCAAGGAACAAGTGTTTTTTAACTTCATCATTGCAAGCACCATCTGCAGTGATCTTTGAGACCAACCAAGAATATAAAATCTGGCATTGCTTCCATTTCGTTTTCCTCTATTTGCCAAAATGTGATGGGACCAATTTCCAAGATCTGAATGTGTATTGTTTTTGGTTTGTTTTTATTTTTAAGTTAAGCTTTACTTAGTACCTTAATTGGTGCTCAATAACTTTTTGAATGAACCATAGTTCTACACAACTGTTACATGGGAATGTGGTCGTAATCTAGTTCTTATTTGCAAAAAAGACAAAATTTTCTTTCCAACATGAACCATACTATATTTGCTATAAAATGATTTAACATCGAAAAGCCAAGTAGCATTAGCCTGATATACTAATATTGAGCTGGGTTTTTAATAGCATATCTCACTAATAATGGAAAGC